>JACJUY010008362.1:0-18885 GCA_014220935.1 Platorchestia sp. MABIK | reverse complement strand
CTACCCGCTCAACTCACCGCGCGGGAATTTTTTCAAATAAGTAAGTTTCTCTGGCGCACCCTGTACCTCTCAGAAACCCATGTTTAGTTTAGGGAATGTCATTTGGTAGCTTTTCGCAGCATTGCAGAAGTTTCAGTAGGTGATTCACCAACTGCAAAACAAAACTTCATGCAAGGTCCTAAGTAAAATTTGTCGGCCGTCATAAAATTCATAAGTGAATGTTAACACACGTGACAGAACACCACTCACTGACCGTACACGACGTCACAATGTTACCAAACTCAGCTGTCTGACTCATTAGATGTTAGGCAGACGGAAGATGGCACTTGTGCAGTTAGTCCAATAGTCAGCCTAAAAATTCTTTCAACAATATGATGGAAGTAATAATTTTACCCATAATTTGAGATAAAACAAAGCAAGGTTTCCTAAATAAAATGCTTCTTTACAATTTCAAATGAAATTTTCATCACTATTTGCTATTTTTTCATGTCTCACTAGTATCAGTTTTATCTCTAGTACCAAGCACAGTGTGTACTTTTATCTCTAGTACCAAGTTTTATCTCTAGTACTAGCACTTATTGCTACAGCTGTTGGATTAAGGCGACCAAAATTCGGGTGACCAAAATTTATTGTGCGCTGCTGGTGATAGAGCAAAACTGCTGTGTTTTCCTTCTCAGTTGTTTGTTCTGATTGAGGGTAATTCTAAATTCAAAAATGATAGATGAATCGAAAGACATGCATATAATTAAAAAAAATATTTCATCCAATTTCTTTTCAAACTGATTTCAAATCAAACTGACTGATAAACTTTCAAACTGATTTCAAACTGATTTAGTTTCAAAATAAATGTTGCATTCATGTCTGTATTCATGAATGTTGTATTCATGTTTGGGACGTGTACTTGTCAAGCGCAGTGCGAAAACTTGCTGTTTGCCTCGCACGCACGAAACTCTGTTATTCCTGTTTGTTTGCATGCTTGCATCTCAGTTGACACTGTCTATTAACTGTTTTCAGTAAAACATGGGGCAAAAATCAACGCAGTGTTCTGAGTAATCTGGTGGGATGAAATATTGGACATGTCTTATCTAAAAATACAAAGGAAATTCAACTTCCTTTCTCGCACTGGAAATTATTTAATTCTTTCGCTAATCTGTGGGAAGAAATAAATTTCATCCATTAAACTTATGTCCTTAATCGCACATGCGGTTTTGCGCGTACCGTCTCCTTCAAATATTCATTTTAAATGGCCTATTTTCACCTCTCTCGTGGTCAAGTTTTTTGAACAAATGTTTCAAATGTTCACATTTGTGCTCGTAACAAACAAAAGAATTGGGAACAAATTTCTAGGTTATAAATTGAGTCATTTAAACAGCACGATCCACTTGGTCATGGGGTTATGGATAAATTGCAAATCGAAAACAAAACATTTACGCTCATTTTCTAGCGTTCAGGTATGCAGTTTACAGGGTGCGACTAAGGAAGGACATTCCAATCAAACAAGTGAGTTACAAACAGCGAATTACTTCATATATGAATGTAGAAACCAATTTTTAAAATTATTTTCCAATGATTAGTGAAATTTGTACCGATAATTTTTCACACTGAAAAAGTTCATTTAAGGAATTTATTTGACGATTGCGAAATTCTTTTTTTTTTTGTTCAGAATTTCACTTGAAGATCTGAAGAAACGAAAATAGGTTTACTTTAAAGTATCATAATTTGATTTGAGATTCAGATAGGGTAGGTTAGTTTAACACACTTGAACGGCTAGTTAAGGACCATGTTAATAAGAGCGTCTGTCTAATTGAGAAAAGTGGTAAATTGTCACACGGTGAAATTTAGCACGTTCACCGCGTTTCCACGGTTGTTAACGCTTGGTTTGGTTAGGACGTAGGTAACAAAATTAGGAAATCGACTTTAATGCTCGAATACATTTTTATCCTTAATAAGAAATATAGGAACACAATTGTACGATAACATTTCACCCCATATGATGGCAGTTATTTCTTAAAGAGGTCCCGAAACAGATGAAATGCCATTCATTTATACCGGCACGTGAATGAGCAATTTACCTAGTTGGACATTATGGCCCAATACGCGGGGACGTGTTAATCGGTAAACTGTTTGTAGGTGAACAGCCATTAAACGATGTTCCATGCCTACATATATCTGTAAGTTTGTGCGAGATAGATCCTTAAATAGATATAAACCTCATTTTTTCTAATCTCTCACGGAAATGCATTAAAAAAAAATGATCCACTTTCTTTGAAATTTTGATGAATGTCACATTGAATTTCCTTAACTAAATCATTCCGATGGTGCGACCGCTAAATCTGTGCGTAAAACTCGACAAGTCCCATCAATACAACCAAATACCACCGAAGGAAATCAAACTTAACAAATGCTCGTGTTTGCCCTGCCTTGAATTTCAAGGTACTGCTCCAGTAATCTCAAGTGCCTCTTTAGCGCATCGCATCCGACGGTTGAATTTGGTCTGCAGTTTCCATTCCTGCTGAATACGCCGCACGGTAAAGTTAGCATTTCAGGGTGCAAAAGCTAATACTAAATTAGCTTTCTCTCTAATATGACCTGCATCTTTTAGCACGTTGACTGCCTGTTGGGGCATAAGAGTACCACTACGTAAATTGCTCATTTAGGTATCAGTGTTAATGAACAGCATTTCGATTATTTCAGCATCTTTTTTAGAAGAGGTTTAAGCATGGAAGGTAAAATGTAATCATGCTATTACATTTTCAAGCTTCTTAGGAGAGATACACTTTTTTTCGAGCAGGAAAGTCGTTTTTCAAACTCAGCCACCTACAACCTTACTTAACATGAGACCGCTTGATGCACATGTGCGTCAAGCGGTAGCGAACGTGTTACAGAGGAAATACTCAGGATATGAAAATCGTCGTCCTAGCGTCCGACTTTCTCATGAAAATTGTGAAAATTCTTGTTGAATTGCGGAGTAGGAGTGCAGTCTTCGGTGCGTGCGACGCTTCGGTCTGGCTCGACTGAAAACACTGATGCTTCCTCACGCCAGACACACCGCATGGATTCATCTTTGAAACACTAAGATACTTACGATTTATTACCCCCAATCCTTTACGGTCACTGCCTGTAAGCTTTCGTGTCAGCAAGACGCAGTGACAGAAACAGCATGGAGTTAGTTCTGATTACCTAACGATTCGACAGCTACAATTTGAGAGGACTATAAGAAAAGTTCATGACTGGAATTCATAGTGAATATTTTTAGTAATTTTGTAGACTTTTCCATTTGCTCAAACTAGTCGACCTTAAATTTTAAATATTAGTAAATAATTTTTTTATTCGAAATTTTATTTTGAAATTAACAATTTTTTTGAATTCGAGAATCATTTCGTAATGATCAAAATTTAAGGGCGACTAGTTTAGGTGGATGGAAAAGTCCACAAAATCACTATTATAAAAGTAGCCGCGTCTGTCCGTCCGTCCCTACGTACGTGTGACCCCCTCTTGATTATGGTATCCACAATACGCAATCGGCTTATTTTTAGAATAGAAATTTTCCATGGAGCTTTCTCTGTTGAAATTCATCATGTCGCTTTGATATTTTTAATTCCTAATGCAAAAAGAAATGTTTTAAATTCGTTCGACCAGTAACCTGGCTACCACTGGGTATAAGGCCCAAGATTTTGGAACTTGAGTTATTGTTTTCGAAATTGTAATTTTCCTGAAAAAGTTTGAAGAGATAATAGACGACATTTCGGAATAAAATTCCGGCAAAAGAGGCCACCAAAGATAGAAATGTGTCCAACCGCAAAAGAGAAGTAGCAAGACTCCGACAGCAAGAAAAACATCGAAGACGATCGAATGAACGACCCGAAATGGCAAGACGAAGCAATGTTGCTCGCTAACGAAAAGCTAGAGCTAAATTGACCCTTGACCGGCTTTTGGAAATTCTACGGAATAATGCAGAGCAAAACCGAGTAGCTAGAGAGAGCTCAACACATGAAAGAAGCGAGGAAATTCTTCGTCATAGCGCTGGACAACATTGAGTGGCACGAGAGAATTCAACTCAAGAAAGAAGGGGGGAAATTCTCCAGACTAATGCCGAACAGCATCGACTTGCACAAGCGAATTTAGCTCAAGTGAGAAGGGATGAAATTCTTCAGATTAATGCCTACCAGCACTTGTGCACTAGTGATAATAATATTCACTGTAAATTCCAGTCTTAGTCTTTTCCTTTTGATTTCTCAAAATACAGCAGTCAAATCGAAAATATCCTACATTTTGCGGCCTCCACTGCTTGTTTCCAGGACGCAAAAAGGTCACGGCGATAAAAATCCCTGTTTTATTGCAAACTGTTTGATATATACACCTGCCATCTAACCCAGACATGAAATCACTAACGAAATAAAAACAACTCCAGAATTTGAGTTCCAAGCTTCGAATTTGCGTCTTTCAAACTTTGCTGCCTGTGATAAACTTTCATGAAGACGTCCGTGTGGAATGACAAAATGTCAAGCCAGGGTCAGCAGTACTCAGGATAGCTTTTGAGAAGTTCATTTAGTGTAAAGAAGTCGCAATGCTGCTGCGAAGAATCATCGCATCCTCAGCACTCGAAAATGCTTAGAATGTGGGAAGATCCTTACACTTGTATTCACAGAATTTAAAGAATTGCAACGTGCATCCTTGGAATAAGTTCAGATTTGATTTAGAAGATATTTTTTGCGTATTCCCTTTCATTGAATATTTTAATTACTTATGCTATGCTTAAAAATCCCTTTAAAACAATTGAGAGAATATCCCAAATCGTGTAAATTGCAACAAATGAAGAAAGGCGAGCCCAATCTATAAGATATTTGATTTTTTCTCGTGATTATGAAGTGAATTTGAAGGCCATGAGAAGTAAATTTCACGTCTCACCGGCGTTTGGTTTCTGCTCAGTATTGGAATCCGGTGCTTCGGATATCTCATGCAATAATATTGGGGAATCGGAGGATATTACCATTATTCAGATAGAGAAAAACTGGTAAAAGAAAGACACTGAAACCTCAGATAATCGACAGTGGTTAATGATATGCCACTAAATTTCCTTGAGATTCGGGGGAGATAGGTTTAAAAGGCTTGAAAATATCAGTTCTAATGAGGCCGAGAGAATATGGCTGGAATTTTACGATGAACTTACACCTACACTCGTTCATCGACTTGAAATTTGCAAGCAGCGTCTTGAGCAGCCGTAGGATTTTCACGAAAACTTGAAATAATGTTGAAATCGGAACATTCCAAATTAAATTTCTAAGTTTTCAATGTTTGTGCCCAGAAAATGGAAGTTTGATTTTTAAGGCTAAGTATATTCACCGAGATCTGTACATCTTATGAGTTTTCAAATCTAAGCTTAATTTAAAAAGCCACGCATTTCTCATGTGTTATATCGCACTCGTGTAGGCTAAAAAATTATTTTACTCCATTGAATGATGTTTCCCCTCCCAAGGCCAGACAATGGAAATAAAATTGAAGGCCACAATATTGTATGCATAGAGCTTTTTCAAGACGTCATAACAAGATTCTGAGCCCTTTGTGTGATCACAAGCCTAAGGAAATTAAATCATCGTCCCTAGCAACGCCCTAACCGTGTGCTGAGGGGAGTCCTGGTGTTGAGCGCAGCAACGAGGCGGAATATTCAAACAATTTACACCGTCACAACGGTAGAATTGGCGTGGTGAGTTATTTCTAGATGGTCGTCGCTACGTACTTACGGCACGTAGCGCGGCCAAGTCGGATTGCAAGAACTTACGATGCTAGCTACACCGGATCGTGCAGTAAGGTGAGAAGGGATGTTTAGCACATTTGCGATTTAAGAGCACACTTTTGTACTGTACAGAATCTTATCATTCTGTACTAAGCATTTTCTTATTTTGATCGAAAATTAGGCATCTTTGCCACACGAACACCTTATACGACGATGGAAATGGTTTGAATATATATTAATAGAAATACAAATATTTATCATTATATGAATGTTGATATATCGAATATTTATTACTATATTGAATACATATTAATATATTGAATATGTATGAATATATTAACGTATATATAATGGTTTGAATATAATATAAAGAAAGGCCGAAATATTGGGCCCCTCTGACGCGTTCAAATGCTTCAGTGCTGAACCTCTCCCAGCACGACACCGCTGCAGCGTTGCTAAGGTCGCTGAGGTGCAGCTCCCAAGGCAAGCCGATTCGTGCTTCTCGGTTTCGCCTAATGCGGCGACCTCGCCCGGCACACTTGCATTCCCGACATTGAAAGGCGAGAAGACACTCCGATCCGATTTGGTGTGCGCTGCATTCAGATGAGGCATTTGGGGCATACGTTGCTCCGCTTCACTTCTCATTGAAACTGCACACAAGTTCAAGAGAATTGCGGTATTACATTTGACAGCACTGGAGCGCAATGTCAAGCAAATGCTAGCCTCATTGTATGATGTGTTGCTTAATTCATAGCCCGGGCAACACCAGCCGAACCAGTCGATGTAGACGTCAAATTTGAAGTGCGTGCGTTCATTCTTGCCACGCACGAGCAATATGAGTCCCTTACTTGCTGGAGACGCATTTAGCATTGCTTGCTTCTCGATGAGCGAGAACACATGATTCATCTGTAATATAAAATATCGGAACAATATTTGTAGAATAACAATACTAGGAGCGATGGATACTACGTTATGAGACAATCTTTCCGCATGAGGTGATCATATCCCTAAATGATTTGTTTTTCCCGGGAAAAATCCACAAGTCTGATAATTTTTCTGGTAAAATTTCATTATAAAAACTCTGCATCTGAATACTTTGCAAATTGTGAGATACTGAGTTTCATTAATT
This sequence comes from Platorchestia sp. MABIK, assembly GCA_014220935.1. Taxonomy (NCBI): domain Eukaryota; kingdom Metazoa; phylum Arthropoda; class Malacostraca; order Amphipoda; family Talitridae; genus Platorchestia; species Platorchestia sp. MABIK. The sequence continues at coordinate 12,022 of JACJUY010008362.1, read as the reverse complement.
TTTAAAAAACATCAAAATTGTCAAAATAGAAAATTTGAGCACCTGCCTTCGAGATTAGGCAGATGTATGATTCTATTACTGTGAAGTCTCTGCTCAATATTATATTTTTAAAACCTTGACTTGAGTTGTAGATGAAAATATCGTGAGATCTCAAATGAGAAAGGATTTAAGGCAGGTCCTTCGCATTTCATATTGAACTTTATCAATATTCTACTTAATTTTTACACGTGTATCTTACATTGATTTCCCTTTTATTCGATCGCCAACATTTTATTTCAGGTTTTTGCCCGTGGTTACACGACCTGTGTGTAAGCCATTAGGGACAACTCCTGTCATCCTTGTTGCGACTTTGAATTTTGCTTATTTATTCGCTTATGAGACGAAGGAAATAAAATGAAAAGAAATTCGAAAAAAATAATAACTACCATATTTCATCGAAGTTGATGAGTTAATGCAACTCTTTTACCAACAAATGCCTAAACTTCAGCCCAATGAAATATGTTCCAACTACTTCAGAGTTTTAGTCTTGCCATTTTTCGATTACAATAAGAAAAATGAGCTCGTACTGTAAACAAACGCGTGTAACTACAATGAGGATGGATAATATTTTGAAAAAACATCTTTTAAATTTAACTAATCTGAATTTCTCAGCGAGTACGTCATCAAAACCGAAACAGCACTCATTTTCCTGACAAACCCGAAGAAGATGTGATGAATTTATGACAGCTGACATTGGTATCAATATTAAGGCTGTTCAAACCAGTGACGGTCTTTACACCCTTTTCTATTTGCCATTAATTTTATTTCATGCGTCAACCCTTAATCAAAAATTTCCCTTTTCCGGAGAGCCTAAGTACTTAAGCCTGTAAGTCTTCTGGTTTTTCAATGTCTAAATGTCTAGAGCCTTCGATGGCTGGAGAAAACGGTTGACAATTAATTATTGATTTTCTTCAAGAAAATTATTGTGCCTCGAGAGAATGGTCACAAGACTTTGTTGTAGGTATACGCCATCAATACCAGTACTTCAACCCTCTATCCTTCAAATTGTGAAAAAAATCGTTCACATTTTGAGGTGATCGATTTAGACATCTTCGCAACTGTTGAAGCTTTGCCGGAAATCCTTAAGACATCTATGGAAAAAAGTGTTAGTCCTAAAGGGAAAAATCTGGTACTCATTCAAGTTCAGAAATAATGTTTAATATTTTCTACTGTATGGGATGATGCGTTGTCCCTACGAAAAAATTTTTTTTTTGCATTTTTCGGCCAAATTTTAATTTTTCAATCAATGCATGTCTCAAATAGATCAGTTATTGACAAATTGAAAGGTATTCGTTGTTTCACCTGGATTAAAAAGCTCATGGTACGAGTCCCGTACGACACACTCTTCTAATTTCACCAAAGTGCAGCCATATATCCCTTCCGAAGGATTCAATTCTCCAGTCGATGTGAATGGCAGTCGGAGTCCTATGACATTTGCACGTTGGGATCTCGAGCTAAATCTATTTTCGTTTCCAGTCTCTATCCGATGCAAAAAAACTTTCTTTAACGTCAAAAAAAAAACAATGAATGAATAAAACATAACTACGCTTCACATACTGTACGGTATATTTTCTTCGTTTGGTCTAAAATTAGATAACTTTGCCACACAAACACTTTATTACTCCAACTCAAACTCGGTTAGTCACCAACGGCGTTTTGACAGACACTCTCCCATCAAAAACATGACGTAACAGTTGAGATTGTAAATTAACTCTTGGATCCAGAACCATTCAGAAAGAAATTAAAAATTAGTCGATACACTTGTTACTCTTTGCAGTGAGTTCACACACTGTTTTATGCGTACACTCTTCTGATGATTTAAATGTAGCGCAGAAGACCTGATTTCAATCGCTGATATTCTGCGTATTTGCTAAACGTCTAATTTTTCAGAATTTTTCACGCCTTTATCCACTATTATCTCGTAACTTAATAAAATTAAAGACGTATGGTGAAGCATTCCTGTATGAGACTCACCTTCTTGTGAATTTAGTTTCTCAATATTATTTGAAAACACAGGCAAAAATGTATATTCGAATTTGATGAAAAACTTGCCCATAAATTTATGAAATTTGTACATTATTTTGTTTGTGTTTATTTTCATAACGCTTAGTTACCTGAGCCGAGTGTGCAAGCAAAATATCAAGTCTTACGATAAACTAAAGCCAGAAAACTTATGTAGCTATTTACCATTTTATTGTAATATCTCGGTTGTTCTCACTCATCTACATCAGAAAATCAAGTATATATATATGAAAAATTCGAAGCGGACAGCAAAGAAATGCAACATGGTTTTTATTTGGATTCCTCTCGTAATGAAAATGGTTGCAAGTGTGAATTGTCTTTGAATTGCAAGAGATGCTTTATTCGTCCAACACGAGCCCTAACAGGTAGTAGAAATTTCATTTCAAATTGACATCTTGTTTTCCTCGTCGACCCTTTTTTTACGATCTCGGTTTCAAAACCAGTTTTACATTTTGGTGAGATCGTTGAAAGAAATGTTTTACGTTTTGTAGAGTATGAAAGTTTTCAAGTACGAAAACAATAAACGCTACAGTAGTCTCGAACTAGTATTGTGTCATTCACGTGCATACATATATATCCCCTTTTAGTAGTGCACACATCTAGCAGCGGCTTCAGGAATATTTTCAAAAAAATGGTTTCTTGAAGGAACTGTCAAACAACACTGGCTAACAAATTTGAATCGTTTTCCATACCCGAGTTCACACACAGGGAGGAGTTGGCGAAGCTCACTAAATCATGAATATAGTTAGCGCGATGTTCAGGTGGGCGTGAGGGCAAGACGATCGAGTTCAAATTCAGTTATGAGTGCCGCGAAGCACCAGGCAGCGAGTGTCACTACCAATATACGCTTCTCGCCGGCAGCCACAAATGGCTGCACGAGAGAATACTGAGCACAGAGATGTTATTATTGTTTTTGGTTATTGATCAACCTTGATGAACAAACCTTAAACACCGCTGATCTATCTTGGTCCGAATCATTCTCCACACAAGCAGAAACCCTGTCTCAGTCCCTCTAGATAGAACACCCATCTATTTTCGTACCCTAATTGCATACTTTTCACTGTGTTCCTCGGTGTTTTTCTTCCAACGCCTTAATCAATGCAACTAAACACTTTGAAAATATAACTTCTAAGTGATGCACGGTTTAGACTTTTAATTCTCTGAATTCGAATTTTTTTTCAATAATTCTTCCACTTCTTGTTACAATGGAAAATTCTGTTACGCTTCAAAGTAAAAATACGGGAAAAGGAGGTATTTAAAAAATCCATTTCTTTCTTTTCTTTGACTGTCCTGCTATGGCATGAAGCAGTAGAGTTAACATTTTTATTTTCAAATTTCATCTTTGAAGATGAATCAACAGATCTCTCTATTCAAGATTATCTCCGAGCGGTTATCCGGCAGCAAATGTGAGCGAGAAATACGCTCAAGACTTCTGGTTTAATAATAAATGGAGTCTTTCAGCTAGGCTGAGTCGCGCACAAAATCTCCAGTATGGGCATGTCCATGTCTGAATTCTAGAGTTAAGGCTTTTCCAGGTAAAAGTAAATACCACTCAGTCTCTAACAATTTACAGGGTGCTTAAATGCCGGATAGTTTTTATGATGAGATTTTAACTTGAAAGAGAACAGACTTGGGGATTTTTCCCAGAAAGAACAATCAGACATCCCTTGTCTTGAAAATCAATTGTACTAGTCATAAGTGTCTTCCTGTTGCTTTTAGAGTGTCAAACGGATGCTTGCTGTATGCATTGTTTTAATTTCCCGACGTTTCTCTTTTAACACTTCGCTCTTCATCATTGAAATTCACTGCGCATATTTCTTGTCTGTAATATTCACAAATTCGTCTGTTCTGCAAAAATAAAACCCTGTCTTTTCGAATAAAAAAGGAATCGACTTTCTTCGCCATCGCTTCGATCCATTGAGCAGAATTTTTTTTTCAATTGAACGTCTAAGAGCTGGCACATTTCTCTGAACAGTGGAAAGTTTTCATGAACTAGAATTTGACAGCAGGAAAGTTGGCCATTAAGTTATGCTACAAAATCAGTCAATTTTGATTCCAATCGAAAATAACTAAGTTGGTTGAGTCCAGCCTCTGCATTTAGTATCTTGATAAACAGCACGAAAAACCTTTACTATTTGAAGAATTCATTCGCAACTTTAAAAGCAGTATCAAAGCTTCCGAGCGCCTTCTAGGAAACAAAGTCAGAAATTTTGCGTTCACTCTAAAAGTTACACTCCTCGGTCGAACTCAGCTGTGGATGGCTTTGATGGCGCCGCAGAGGCGCGCAATTTCGGTTTGGTAGCAAGCTCCCAAAAGTCGTTTTACGCGTCGACAAATTTCGATTAAAATTCTGGACATCCAGCGGCAACACACACTAAGAACGAGACAAGACTTTATGTGCGCTTTAGACAACTCAGCTTCAAGCTATTCAAATTGTAATTATGTCACTGAACTCGTCAATAAAAATCAATAAAAATAATGACCAACGTAGAAAAATTTTTCAAGAAACTTTCCCAAGATTTCTTGCAAATTAGATAGAAGGTCACAAGCCATTTCTTGCTTGCCATTATTTCTGTTTAAATCGTTATCTGCTAGCAGTTACGGGTGATAGTTATATGACTATTCATGCGCATAATTGTGTGCAGCTTTATCCAGCTTTAGCTTGAAGTTTTATGGTGACAATTGGCAGTTTTAGGAAGGAGAGTACGCTCCATGTACGAATATTATTATTTAACATCTATCGAAAACAAATAATATATTCATCCCAAAACTTTGTAATATAAGAGTGATTCTAAATTCACGTAAGCCTGTTGATGGGTAATTTGACCCGTACTCTGGTCTATTCGTGCATTTCTCTAGCATTGCGTCATTGCAGTACTTGGTGAGGAACTCATTTGACGAGCAATCAAAACTTGGATAGAATGCGACTTCAGAAAGTTTGACGACAGGATTCCCATGCAAGATTCTGAAGACCCAAGAAACAAACCGTAAACAGAGGTGATGAATCGTGTGCTACTGAAATTTATAACTTAATTATTTGTTTTTCGAACAAGTTCACATAACCCAATATATTAGGTGACAAGAAAGAATTAAGTGTTATTCATAAGAATATGTGTATGCAAGTTGTGATTTTGCTAATCATGAGACGTCTCTCATTTACTTTCACTTGAAATAACATGGTCACTCGAATGGTCAACTGAGCGGCTATATTTTAAATCGACCTTGTGCTCACTGTTGCAGGTTGCGAAGGAACGCGGTTTTACACGCACGGAGCACAATTCCATGTCTCCCAACGCAGCTCGCAATGGAGTCATCCCACTCCTGTGAAATGAAGCTTTTGAAGTCTAACCTTATTCCACGGCAGGAAAAATCCAAGAGGGAAATCATTCCACATGTTGCTGTTTATTTGATATCAAGTGCAAGTTTTTACCTACAATTTTTCTTTCCCCTCGGATGATATTTGGTAATGCATTTAATGCCGTATCTCTGATGCCATATAGAAATCTGTGACCAGCTATGTAAGCTCGATCATTTGGACATCGTGCACTGTAGTCGATTGAATAATGTGGGATCTTAATTGAATGAGGAGAAAATGACACCAGTGAAACCGTCGTTATTTGTCCAACGTACGAGAACTGAGCGCCATCGTTAGTGTGAAGATGTGTTGTGATAAAAACAAATGCAAATACATTTGTTATTTGCTATAATCACTGAGTCTTGTGTTGTGATGGCGGTATATCTGGAGCTTTACTTCTGCATGGCTTCCGTTGTTTGCTGCCCTATCGAAGGATAAAAACACGTGCATGCGGAAAAATTTAGCACTCTCGTTTGAAGCAATTTTTATTTTCTCGACGTTTTTTGGGCTGAGCTCCTGTCCATCACCACTGCTGATTTGAAACACAAGAAAAAAATATCAACTAACTTAAAGATATGGTTTAAATCCGTCTGTAATTCAGTTAGAAATCCATTGAGCTATGGGACGATATATAACGAACAATACTCGGTTTCTATAAATTAACAGTATTCGGTCACAATGTCAGAGTGATTCTCATGGAACGTTGCTGCTAGGGTTTGAGAAATAATTATTTCAACTAATTCATACGGCCATTGAATTGAAAATGGAATTGCTTTCTATCCATGCTAAAGTTTTCACGATGAAGCAAAAACGATAGTAACGTATCTATTTTCGAAAAACTATTTCACATCCATTTTTCCTAGCCAGGAAACTACTGCTCGAATAAGAGTATCTCCATAAATTGATTTGTGACTTTATTCTATTACTTTGGTTCTCTGTCAAAATTCATGAGGGTTTTGCAGTCTTCTCTCGAGTCTTCTTAACTTTTCCGTAAAAAATTAGTGAAGCTTAACTACGTGAGCTGAGCGACAGCATCAGCGATAGGACCGTCGTCTCGCAAGACAACATTCGTGGGCACCGTAACCTGAGGTGCAAACACTCGGCTGCGTGCGGGGAAAACTCGAGTGACGCAGCTCGCTGTCTCGTCTTGCAAAAAATTTCAGTCGCTTCAGCGATAACATAACGTTAAAATTGAATGACGGGATGAATTTTAGCTCTTATGAAAACGAATAGAACAGAGAGAGAGCACCACAATAGCTTACTATTCAAGTGCAAAAGTGCAGCGTTCAATACAATGTCCACGTGAGCTTAAGCATAGAGTGTTAGGAAGGAACCTGATTTAATAATGTAAGCGAAGTCCTTCGTATATATTCATCGAACGTCATTAAAAAACGTTTTACACTGCGTTACGGACACTAGCAATAGTTAATGGAAGTACAATTAAATTATACATTTTCATCATATAATGACCTTCGAATTGAGGTTTCCTGACGTTACTATACGAATTGTTTCCTTAGAGCTTCTTCCTGTACTTCGAGTATTGATGTGTTATGTAAGAAAGTATGGCAATATGACCTAGACATGCACTTATCTTTTACTAAATAGACGGAATTTACTGCCATAAAGTTTTTTTTTAATGTTACACTAAACAATAACTGACGTTTGCAATTATAAACCAAATATTTGCACGCTTTTTTCTGTCTTCAACCCCAGAGAAAGAAACTTTTTTCACAACTGTTTTATAGCACTTGAATCACATGTTGCAGATTCGCTTGTTTTAATTGTTTTCAACTAAATGTAGGGAACAAACCACATTGAAAATAACAATGAAGCTTTGCTAAAACTTTTAATTTAAATAGTTGTCGTAAGTAGCTCTACTCGCGGTCACTACACGCTGCTTCTGCAGAAATTGACTAAGGTGTAGGATGTAGAAAATTTCTAGCATATAGTACGTTTCAATTTCGGGTTATTTTGAAAGCATGGCTGATACAGAATCATTGCATTCAACTCCAATTGTTTAAATTGTTTAAACTGATGCATTAAGATTTTAATTTGGTGGTTCTCGTACTTTTACCTAAAGCCAATTTATAGACCCGCGTTAGGCACAAAGATTGCTATACTTATGTATGAACTTTTAAATTAGATCTGGTAATATTTAAGTTCTGAAAAAAACGAGCTCTGAAAATTTCAAATACATTTAATGGGTTTCCTAGCAAAGCACTCTTCATTTGCAAATTTCTGACAGCGAAAATGTGCTTCATTTCATCAAACTCCTGATGAAACTACGAAAATTTCTGCTTCCCTTTGGAATGCGATGCAATAAGTCTCTCAGGTTAAACTGGAGATTGCTGAATAAGTGATGGTATCTTGCCTGTAATCTCACTGAAACATCGAGGATGCGCAGACTGTGCAGCGCGCGATTCCAGACTGCTTTTAATAAGAGACAATAATTCGTAATCTTTATCGAACCTCCCGCCGAGTAGCTCCAGAATGATTTTATATTGAACTAGCATAGCATGAAAATTGGACAGCATTGTATGAAAGTTTACTATATAGCATAGTGTGCAAACTGACTTGGCACAATATGAAGTTGACTAGCATGGTATGAAAGTTGACTCACATATTAAAAAATTGCATGGTATGATAGTTAACAATTTAACCATTAACATGAATTCGACTGACGTGAGATAAGAGTTTTCTAGCTTAGGTCTAAATTTGAATGGAATGGTATGAATTTTGAAAGTTGACTTTAGCATGATGTGAAAGTCAGCACTAGCATGACATGATAATTTCCCAGGTATTTTCAGCATAAAACGACTGAAATGAGTCCTACTTTACCTCGAGTAATTCATTAATTTTTCAGTGCATAATATTTAACATCATCTACATGTGCTTGAATATGACGATGATTTCATGGAAAACAATCAAAATATCCTCTCTCAAATTAATCCTATTTATTTGAATTTTTTAAATAGCAGTTGTACAGCCAGAATATTAAAATTTTTATTTTCACAGTAGAACCGCTAAAATCAAAATGCTTTCAAAAATCCTGTAGGTATATATCTTGCGCTGAGGGAACCTAAAAGGCTCCCCCTGGAGCTACAGATTCAAACTTCGAATTGATTCGTGCCGCAGTAAAAGAGCAATCGTATTACTTGGAATAGCTAAGCTTTTGTGGTACGACTTCTTTCAGAACCGTGATTGCAATGCTGTAGAGTTGGCTCGTAAAAGCCCACAGATCTGATATCTGCCAAAAATTTAGAGTTTTCTCAACTTTTATGCAGGCAAAAGGGCCGTTTCATCGCTCACAATCTTGTTTTTGCGGGACTAAGCCATTATTAGTCATGAGGATGAACCGGGCGAGGCTGAAGCTGAAACGCTTCCCATTCAAAGAGGAAATCTCCAAAGAAGCTCAGTGGCTTGATTTACGACCTCAGCAGAAAGCCGGGGCGTGGTTGTGATAAGATTTAATCTTGGATTTGGGTCATAATTTTCTCTAAGAGAGATCACTTTTATCGTTGATGACGGCTCTAAAATTGTTGAGCAAAATCGTGTTAAATATTTTGTTACATAACGGTGAACGAACGACATAAGAGACAAATTCAATGGACACAATTGAGCGTAGTCGATGGAGCGTTAGTTTATTCATTCGTTGCCTCAAAAGTTGGGCAGTAATATAGGGCAGAATGCCTGAGGAAGAACATCCATTAACTAAACTAACCTGCAATAAAACATGCTTTTCGCGCTATTAATGTGACGTGCAAATCCATTCCTTTTATTCAAAACAAGTTTCTTTCAGAGCGATATTCTTTCCTTAGCTCTGTAGCACTTGTATTTTATAATTTTTACTTAGGTCAACAATCGTCACGTTTTCATGTTCGCTCAGATGCGCTAGGTTGTTATTCATTAGCAAATCTTGAGCCTATTAACGAAACCCAAGTGCAGTTGGTCTCCGCGTTTAACAAAAAAATACCCAAAATAACTCCATTCAATAAACACCTGAACGAACGCTTATGCCATCTTGAGTAGATGTCACGAGTGTCCGTAGAAAACTCCTTGCAGTCTTTCAGAGCAAATGAAAACTACTTCTATATCTAGAGTAGATGGAAAATTACAGTTAAAGGCGTTACGTGTAGACTGATTGTCTCTCTACAAATTTGAGTTTATTTCACAACAAGTTTAGTTGAAAACTCATTTGTTGCGATTTTAATTGATTGAGCTGAGCCACAGATTCCATCAGATACATAACTACACTAATTAATAGGTGCATGACTAATGATGACTTACGAACACCCAAATATAAGCAAAATCTGACCTATCAATGTGTAATTGCATCCCGAGAATGTCTGAACTATGCATAGCGACAGGAAGAATAGCTGGCGCTATGCGAACGACTGGTCCTTCGTGTTAATTAAATTTACTAGAAAAACTGAGGGCATTGTAATACGTCCTTTATTTACGTTAAGGCATAGGAACACATACCTCCGCACTGAAGACGGGCCTCTCCAGACTATCTGAATATAGCGATCACAATTGTTGAGTACGTATAATGGAAATGAACGGGCAATTTTTTAAAAATATTATGCGTAAAATTAAAAAGAGAACCAAAGTAAAAAGGGAACATTCTTTTAATAGCAAACATTTCGGAATCTCTGATTCCATCATCAGTACTTCAAAACAAAACAACAAACGATAATGAACATATTGCGAAAAACTATAAGAAACTGATCTCACTATGCCTACATCGAAAAATAGCTATGCCTAACCATTAACAACTAAACATTTTTTCCTTAAACATTCGAAGCCATACGTACACATGCACCTAAATTCTAACAATCAAATCAACACACAATAACATCTACACAAAGAAACAGAACTACACACACACATTCGAACAAACTCCTATTTACACAGCTGGGGCAATATTTAATTTCATCGCACTTAGATCATGATTTAACTGAGGTCTATGGATAAAAATGAACAAGGATTCCAAAAATTGTTAAGTCTAATTCCTCTGTAGTTCTGTAAAGCGTGGAGAAATTGGAACTTTTGAAATGGTGATTTGAACTATGGCAATGATCTCTGATAGCTGACTGGGCGGGAGATAAGTATGGACTGCCGGTTTTATGACAGATGCCGGAGTGTTGGCTGTGACGAACAAATTGCTGGAGTGCGGTACTTCCAACATAGGACTGCAGGCAGCAATCACATTTAAACAAATAGACACAACCATTTCTCAGAACTCTTGCAAATGCTCTTTCCTATTAAAAAATGAACCTATTTTAAAGCGATTTCTGTAAAAGGGAAACACGTCAATGAAAGCAAAATGAGTGTTTAGCAAAGAAAATTCTACCCGGAATTTTAACTTTGATTCATTAGGCGCTCTAAAATTAGAAAAAGATTCGTTCCAGGAGCAATTCAAGCTTCTTTGGATGTCGGCGTCAGTAAAGCCTTCCTCGCTTTTTCAAGATAAAATTAGCTTGCACACAAAGGGCTGCGCATGAAGGAATTCTGAAGAATGTAGAGCGAAATTTTATACCACGAGTCGCTAAGATTTTACTTAAATTTGATATTTCCGAGAAGAGGAAGTTGATTTTCAGCAGCTCAAGCCAATTTTGGTGGAAGGTGGGCGAATAAGATCATAGAGGAATGTGTGTATTTGTTCTCCCAAGCCCTATGTCTGGACAAAAAAATAATTATACCGATGCATCTTGTGCTGGTTTAAGTTGTTTAGTTGAATGAAGGTAATTCAATGCATAGTATTTTTGAAATTCCTATGAGGCATGAATTCTTTTGTTCAATAAATGTAGTTACTTTTCGATAGAGGAAGAGAGAGCTTCAACATTGTACCAAACTATTGAATAAAATCTACTAAAAATAGAAAATTAATATAATCTTTTTATACATGAACACCAAATCACGCACGCGCGCCCAAGGAGGCACATAACTCGCCTAATCAAAGTTGCAAGCCTCATTGAGCTAAGCTAAAAAGTATTGTAGATCTAATGAAATGTTCGAATATCATTTAATTGATCACAGAAGTTACAAGCAAAATATGCAGCAATATTTCCGCCAGATTAGAAGATCTGAAGAAAAAAATATATAACTTGCGGATGAATTTTCTCAATGAACTTCGAAAAATGGGCAATATATTGTTTGGTTGCTTGCTTCTTTGTTTGTTTGCTTGTCATTGTATACGATTAGTTTTTAGATAAACGATTGTTGATTGGAGGCAAGGAATGCACCGGCTATTACTTATAACATAATTTAAATTCAGTTACTTTTTCCTGATACAGATAATATCAAGGATTTTTTCAATACGTTGGTGGAATTGACGTTCATCGTGGTCAAACCATTAATATAACCCAACACGTATTATCGTGCAAGGATACAGTGTATTTCATACTTCATTATGGAAATTATATGAAATGAAATGAAGTTCGCTAATTCAGAAAGTTCTTCAGTAAGTCCTAGGTTTTCAATGTGCTTCGGTAGATATCAATTTTACTAATAATGATTTACTGGTCGCTGCGAAAAGTATTTGTCTCGCCTACCCGCTTTTGCGGCGAGAAACTTCCAGAACTAACTGGCACAGAAAACATAGTC
>JACJUY010008361.1:0-30940 GCA_014220935.1 Platorchestia sp. MABIK | reverse complement strand
GAAACCATTCCTCGTCAAGTCTCAAGACATTCAGGCAGGGAAACCATTCCTCGTCAAGTCTCAAGGCATTCAGGCAGGGAAAACCATTCCTCGTCAAGTCTCAAGGCATTCAGGCAGGGAAACCATTCCTCGTCATGTCTCAAGACGTTCAGGCAGGCAAGGAAAACCATTCCTCGTCAAGTCTCAAGGCATTCAGGCAGGGAAACCATTCCTCGTCATGTCTCACGACATTCAGGCAGGCAAGGAAAACCATTCCTCGTCAAGTCTCAAGGCATTCAGGCAGGGAAACCATTCCTCGTCATGTCTCAAGACATTCAGGCAGGCAAGGAAAACCATTCCTCGTCAAGTCTCAAGGCATTCAGGCAGGAAAACCCATTCCTCAAGTCTCAAGACATTCAGGCAGGCAAGGAAAACCATTCCTCGTCAAGTCTCAAGGCATTCAGGCAGGGAAACCATTCCTTGTCAAGTCTCAAGATATTCAGGTAGGCAAGGAAAACCGTTCCTCGTCAAGTCTCAAGGCATTCAGGCAGACTCGAGCTAATACCTCGATATCTCCAGCAAGTTTGAAAGCAATGCCTCGACTCCAACTCCTACTCTCGAGCCCCTGAACAAATCTCTCGGTGGCGTCTCTAATCAGGATTCGCAGGAAAAATTTGGATTTTTGTCCCTTGAGACGTCAATATCGGCAGCGCAGCGACAACTCTGGCACTCGACGCGTCTTTTTCAAAGGCTGTTTGAGTTGCGCTTCAGCGAACCGCCCCAACTCTTCTGGGGCTGCATTGTGGGCTGCTTGATGGCAGGACTGTGTGGGCTGCATTGTGATGGGAGGGCTGTGTGGGCTGTATTGTGGGCTGCGTGATGGCAGGGCTGTGTGGGCTGCTTGATGGGAGGGCTGTGTGGGCTGCATTGTGGGCTGCTTGATGAGAGGGCTGTTGCTGCGTACAGCTGTATTTCGCGATTGTAGCTGCACTGCCGTTCTGCGCATATACTGTGGCGCTGTAGCTATATTGTGGCGATGCAGCTGCATTGTGACACTGCAGCTGTATCATGAAGTTGCGACTGTTTAGAGGGGCTACAGCTGGATCGTGGAACTGTAGCTGTGTGGTAGTTCTGCAGTCATTGTTCTGTGCGACCACAGCAGCAGCCACAGCAGCTTCAGCCACAGCAGCTGTAGCCGCAACAGCTGCTGCAGCAGCCACAGCAGCCACAGCAATAACTGCAGCTACAGCAGCTGTACCTGCAGCAACAACTGCAGAAGCCACAGCATGAGCTGCAGCCACAGCAACCACATTAGCAGCCACAACATACACAGCTGCAGCCACGACATACACAGCTGCAGCCACAACATACACAACTGCAGCCACAACATACACAGCTGCAGCAGCTGCAGCCCAGAAGGGTTCACCACACGCACAGCACAGAAGGATTTGGAGGCTCAAGCGCGCGATAGCTTCAGCGCGTCGCAAAGCCGCGACTCAAGCATCTAGTGGGCGCGAAGTGAGGCCTGAGTGCCGCCAGGCCTGTAAGTGTCGCCCCGGATTACTGTGAGGCCTATCGTAGGCCGTGCATGTGCTGCTAATTGTTTTCTATCAGACACCCACGAAGAAAAAAGTTTTTCGTTCTTGTTTTCCGTGTAAATTTTCCGCTCGAGGAGCTTTTCGCGCTCGTTTGTTGACATATGACACATTTTGTTGCCGTTTGACATAAAGTATGCAAGTGTGCTCTCGTTGGTTGAGACATAAGAGACATTTAACAAGGTGGACGGAGGAAAATTCCCCGCGGAGGATATGAGGACAACCCACGTGGTGGATACACTGCATTTCACGTGATAGATACGATAATACCCCTAGGTTAAGTAAATTTGGTTAAACATAACTGTACACTTTAAAAATAGCTTTTGATGATAGGATGCCCTAGAAGACGCTGAACTTATTCAGGCCCACGAGTAGCTATACTCAAATATGTCCATCCTACTAGACTTAAGATACAATCTATTGCTGTATCTCTAGTGGTCAATAAATTGTATGAATTGTTCTGTATTGTTTAAATCGTTTAAATATATATAAATCCCGTAGTAGACCCACCACCGCTATTTCGCTCGATCACTCTACCATCTCTTGGACTCAAAGCTCCAAACTATCAACCAGATTACAAACTTTTGATGCTGTCCCTTACTGAAACATTCGGATCGGTCAATTCATCAGAGGTTGCATCAATGCATTTCCAAAACAATCGTAGGAGAAAAAGAAAAATATTTTATTCGATTTTTAAGCTAAAACTGAAGCCTGGTTTTTTTCCAGATATTACTGAATATTTTTATTCGAGAATGTTGGGTGTCATTTCTCTCGCCATTTGTGAGTTAATTCTCCCGTTAAACTTATTTCTCTCGCTAAACTTATTTCTCTCGCTAATCCTATATCTCTTGCAAAAGAACTTAAGCTAAAAAGCTAAAGTTCGCAAGATTTTTGCAGATTCATGGAAATTCAAGCAATGACTGCCACAAATTTTAAAATTTGAGTCTTCGAATTTACTATCAAAAAAATTATTAAAGACATTCAGATATACGATTTTCGCACGTCTCCTTCGCGCCTTTCAGTTCAGGGGAACTTGCAGAAATTCCTCATCGCCTCCCCGGACTTCCCCCTCGCCCCAGTCATCCAACTCCCCCGTCCCCATCTCGTGAAGATGCCATCGGTTTTTTTTCATTTCCGCCTGCACATCCCCACGGGGACTCAGACTCCCCACCGATTGTGGGGGTCTGGGGCTGCTGATTAGGAATTACTGCCAGCACTGTTGCTGTCACTACCAGCACTGCTGCTCTCACTGCCAGCTCTACTGTTGTAGTCACTGCCAGCACTGCTGTAGTCACTGCCAGCACTGCTGTAGTCACTGCCAGCCCTGCTGCTGCAGTCACTACCAGCACTGCTGCTGTAGTCACTGCCAGCACTGCTGCTGTAGTCACTGCCAGCACTGCTGTAGTCACTGCCAGCACTGCTGTAGTCACTGCCAGCACTGTTGTTATCACTGCCAACACTGCTGCTGTAGTCACTGCCAGCACTGCTGCTGCTGTTGTCACTGCCAGCACTACTGCTGTAGTCACTGCCAGCACTGCTGCTGTAGTCCCTGCCAGCACTGCTTCTGTAGTCACTGCCAGCACTGCTGCTGTAGTCACTGCCAGCACTGCTGCTGTAGTCACTGCCAGCACTTCTGCTGTAGTCCCTGCCAGCACTGCTTCTGTAGTCACTGCCAGCACTGCTGCTCTAGTCACTGCCAGCACTGCTGCTGTCACTGCCAAAAATGCAACATCCTCCGTAAGCCACACAGCAGTTCGCCACAGCGGCCCCCGGGGCTGGATGGCAGCACACAGGAACGTTGCTCAGGCGGACTTGCTTTAATGGCACCGGCAGTCATGAGGACAGCGTCCTTGCTTAATCCTGCGGCTGCGAAGTGCAGTGAGTCCTTGAGATGTTCAGCATCCTGTACGAACCGCGGCTTGAAGGATGAAAATGTACGAGTGAAGTAAAACGAAAAGCAATTCCACGTGTGATGAATTCAGGTTAACGGACTAATTTTGATTTGTGTAATTTGAGGTTCGCACGTGTGGATAGTTTGGGGAACTGCCGCGATATTTAAAAGTTTTATTTTTGTAGAGATTTTTGATCTGTACCTATAGTAAGTTGAGTAAAAATCTGCGACCTATGGGGTCGCTTAATCACAACACGATTGCACCACACATTACATCACAGTACGCTTGCACCACACACTTCATCAAAGTACGCTTGCACCACCCCCTTCATCACAGTACGCTTGCACCACACACTTCATCACAGCACGCCTGCACCGCTGCACCACAAGTTGCACAAGTTCTTCATTCCCCTCCTCGGAACTAGCTATAAAATTATCGATGTCTGCAATAAAGTTAATGTCGTGTGGAGGATGATCGGAGGAGTGCAGGAGGGGAGGAGTGAGGGTGGGGACGCGGTACTGGGGAGCCATAAAGCAATTCAAGACTTGAGCACTTTTCTCTTTTACTCCCCTGCAATCCTCCCTGACCCGCGCCAAATAAGCTTTTCTCAGGGTATGCATCACCCATCATGCCCTGCCGTTGGAATGATGAAGGTTATACTAATCAGGTTCATATGTATAGTACTCATTATTGAGATATCAAATGCATTTTGAGTTATCGCAAAGTCCTACTAAAGCTGTGGTCGAACTGTAATCCATGGATTTACCTCGGTTGAGTTGGATATGTTGTGCTTAACTACCTCTTGCATGATAAGAATATTATCATGTTGGGATTCGAACTCGGGTTCATTCAAGTTCCTATTTCTACTATTGCCCCTATTACCACTATTGCCACTATTGCCACTCAAGCCACTGCCACTATTGCCACTCCTGCC
This sequence comes from Platorchestia sp. MABIK, assembly GCA_014220935.1. Lineage (NCBI taxonomy): Eukaryota > Metazoa > Arthropoda > Malacostraca > Amphipoda > Talitridae > Platorchestia > Platorchestia sp. MABIK. The sequence goes on along the minus strand of JACJUY010008361.1, from coordinate 26,540 downwards.
ACAGTTCCTGTTGCTACTATTGTAAGTATTGCCACTCTTGCCACTGCCACTATTGCCACTGCCTCTATTCCCACCACGCCTGCAACAGTTCCTATTACCACTATTGCCACTTTAGCCACTGTCACTGTTGCCACTCCTGCCACAGTTCCTGTTGCTACTATTGTAACTATTGCCCCTCTTGCCACTGCCACTATTGCCACTTTTGTCATTACCACTATTGCCACTGCCTCTATTCCCACCACGCCTGCTACAGTTCCTATTACCACTATTGCCACTTTAGCCACTGTCACTGTTGCCACTCCTGCCACAGTTCCTACTGCCACTATTGCCACTCTTGCCACTGCCACTATTGCCACACCTGCCACAGCTCCTATGGCCACTATTGTCACTCTTTCCATTGCCACTATTGCCACCACGCCTGCCACAGCCGCCACAGTCCTGCCACCGAAGGCTGGCGACGGATTTTTTTTCAGAGGCCCGCGAGTGTCAGGACAAGAAGACAGATCTCTGCCTGGTGTTGTTGTGGCTGTGTGGCTGTGTGGCTGTGGGGCTGTGGGGCTGTTGGGCTGTGGCGCTGTGGGGCTGAGTAGCTGTGGGGCTGTGTGGCTGTGTTGCTGAGTATCAGTAAGCCTGTGTAACTGCATGATTTTTTAACAGCTAAGCAGCTTGTAGCTCTATATTTGTGGCTGTGAGGTTGTGTGACAGTCTGTACGGTTGTTTGAGTGCAATAATACAACTGCTGCTGGTGAAGCCTGCGCCTGTACAGCTGCGTCACGCTCAAGTTCAGCGCAGCTGTAGAGTCAAGCTTGAGACCAAATGGAATGCTAAGGACTTTACAAGCAACCAAGTTGCAAAGTTACGCTGATGGTTTGTCTTCATCTGAGGAGTAATTAAAGCTTCGAACGTTTAATGTTTGCGTTGTTGCCAGAGGGTGAACTCCAAACCGAGAAGAATTTCTGTATCACCATAAAAAATATTCGGATGTCGAGAAAATGCAGTCGCTCGTAGCGCGTTTTCATGCCAGAAGGGTGAAAGATTCCCTAATATCGTCAGCCTGCGCAGGAGAATGAATTTGTCTTGAATTTAACCGAGGAGCTGTTTCGTCTCGCTCAACTTTTGGAATAGCGACAACAAGAAAAAGAAAAGAAATGAAAAACAGTTTATTTCCAATAAAGTTCAAACATGAAATATTGGACATTGGTTTTTAAAATACCTTAATATTAAAACCTCCTTACTTGAAACTCACACATGAATATCGGACTACCCACGTCACACGTTGAAACGGGAAAATGATTGAGAGAAAAACACAGAAAATGCGTTCCCTTCGATACGTTAATCTGATTTTGACAATGCATTTAAATATGGGTAACTAATAGAACATAATCTTAGTGACGCACAGCTTCAACAAGTCTCAGTTTATTAGCTAAATGAATTAATATATTTGAGTCACGCAATATATCGGTTTTGGGTTTACAGTACTCATATTTTTTACTATTCCATAAAGGTTTAAAGGCCAAACAATTATCATAGACACCACTTCGGTTAATTTCCTCAGTTGAACAATTAGAATATTTTAAAATATGTTGTCTTCAAAAATTCCAACTCATCAACGATCAAGTCATGTTTTGGAAATAAATTACAGGTCTTTGCCTGAAGAGAACAGTGGTAAAAAGTTCATTTCGGTGCTTGATGCATAAATTTGTGTCACTGTTGCTTAATTTCTCAGCTTTTAATCATTAATCCAAACCAAAATTTTTATTTTCAAGTTCCCTGTTTTGTCGATAGCTTGACTCTTCGGACCACACGACACACACACCCACACACACACACCCACCCACACACACACACACACACACACACACACACACCCATGCCCATCACTACCTCCCTGGCAGTAACTCACTACTTTTAAAATCGCTTTCAACTGAAAAACCACTTACGCTTTTGTTCTTTGTTGACTAAGAAAAAAATAAAAACACTATATTTCCAATATAGATGATGTCACTAGTCGAAATATAAGATTGAGGGCAATGTATTCCTTCATAATGTTCCTTAATCTAGAAATTCAGACTGCAATTGACGTTAAATTTGAGTTGAACATGAAATTTCAGTTTTACCAGCAGCAGTCAAAGTTTTAAGCTATCTTTGCCTGAGCATCATGCCGAAACGGCAGCTGAGACGACAAGTCTTTACCTTGCAGAAATATTCGGCCGACAAGACGGGATGTCACCGACAAGCAACAGAGAATAGAGAGAGTAATAGAGAGGATAGAGTAATAGAGGATAGAGTAATAGATTCTTTACTCTGCATGTACTCTGCAAGTACTTTACTCTGCAAGTCTGCAAGCAAACTGGCAGCCAAGACGACAAGTCTTTACCCCGCAGAAATATTCGGCCGACAAGACGGGATGTCAGCGACCAGCAATCACTCAGGCGGCGGTCCAACAAAGGCAAACCTTCAATGGAACCAAAGACAAAAGGTGGCCAAATCAAAGGGGAAGGCGTGACCGCAGCTGAGGCCTTAAATCCTGGTCTCTCATTTGACTAACTTCCCTCGGGCCATCTCGATTTTCTCGCTTCCTTCGAACTCCGCATCATTGAAGTGCTAGCTAACTTTTTTGGTAATCAAATGCCGAACGTAATGAGACAGTGTGTAAGTCAGGGCTTAACAGTTATTAACGTTTATATTAGTTTGCTGTAAATCAATGTTATGCCTATTATGTATCAACTTTATGGGAAATTACCTGTTTTTCTTCCATTCTTTCTTTCTACTGCAGAATTAAAAGCAAATAATATATCAAAAATAACCTCTAAAAATATTAACATCAACAAAGTATGAATGATTATGGGGTTGTTGGTGAAAAATAAATAGTCGTTTTTACATCTCATAGAAGATGTTTCGTCACACACGATTGGTTTGTTATGCCAGAATATGTTCAACAGAGAGTAAGGTTGATTTATTAGTCCATAACCAAAACTAAAAATTCTAAATGTGTTGCCTTTATTTCTCACAGTAATAAGAAGTGTTTTCTATTTTTTTCAAAACCCCATTCACTAATTCAGTCCCGAATAAATTCCTTTGGACAGCAAAGTTCTCTTGCAGTCACTTTAAAACCGTCATTGCAAGTCTACCCTCCGTCTAGCGGCCGCGCAAACTTTTATTATTTCAAGAGTTTCCTCTTCCAATACACAGCGCAGGCTGGCAGCGGCAGCAGCTCAGGAGGTCGCGGTACAATTCATTAGACGATGACGTCTCTTAATTGCGAAGTCATTACGCAGAGACAGAAAAAACTCCGCGGCAAACTCCAGCCACATTTGAGTGATGAACATTTGATGGCGCTCGGGATTGCGACTCTGCCTCCTCGAGCTGCTGGCCAACTGCACCAAAATTAACACTTTCAACGCAATGGGTTGAACTAAAGTGCAACATTCAACTCAAATTTAAAGTCAAAAGGGATTGTGGGTTTATGAATATCAGACATTAACTTGGTTCATTAGATACCACTAGTTTAGAAAAGATCAAAAAGATCAAAAGGACCAAAAAAATATCAAAAGATCAAAAATCAATTGTCATCAGTAAATTTATAAATATCAAACATTAACTGGGTCCATTAAATACCATTAATTTGAAAAAGGTTGTTAAAATTTTTCAAACGACCCATTGATGGGTCGTTTCGCTATAGGAAAAACTTAAGCATGACCCACCGTTGGGTCGTATCGCGAGTAACGTGTTGAAGAGAATTGTTTATAAACCAAAAAAGGCGAGAAAAATGCAGCGCAAGAAGAAATTATCCTCATGAAGAATATGTACCTTTCATGAAAGGTAAAACTTGTGTTTTTCAAGTTGAGAACGTTAAAAAAAGACCGTGTTCTCAATAATTCATCGAACTGCGTCAATATATTATACCAAATTTACTTATGAGATCACTGCAAAGCTTATTATTGTCCATGTATTTATTTACCTTTTTGGTAGCTGATGGATGTTAGCTGATGGATGTCAACTAATCGGTATCAGCTGATGGATGTCAGTATTTAGATGTAAGCTACTGGATTTCAGTAGATACATAGATGTCAGCTGAAGGATATCAGTAGGTAGATGTCAGCTGATGAATGTCAGCTGATGCATGTCAGTAGATAAATGTCAGCTGATGGATATCAGGGGATGGAAGTCAGCTGATGCATGTCAGTAGATAGATGTCAGCTGATAGATGTCAGATGATGGAAGTCAGCTGATGGATGTCAGTAGATAAATGTCAGCTGATGGATATCAGGGGATGGAAGTCAGCTGATGCATGTCAGTAGATAGATGTCAGCTGATAGATGTCAGATGATGGAAGTCAGCTGATGGATGTCAGATGATGGAAGTCAGCTGATGGATGTCAGATGATGGAAGTCAGCTGATGGATGTCAGTAGATAGATGTCAGCTGATGGATGTCAGGTGATTGATGTCAGCTGATGGAATTCAGCAGATGGAAATCGGCAAACCAAAGTTCTTAAAACTGTGCAAGCCAAATTGATTTCAAACTAAATACGGTAACTATATTTTCAACAGGAGTAAGCTTCAACTAGCTACTGAGGACAGACACAAAGACTTAGTCTCACGTGATGCAACCAATTTCCATCTTGATGGAGAAGATATTAAGGAAAACTGCAGATTCTGGGCGCTTGAAAACCTTCAAGAAATTTGGCAGCATCTACTTAATTAATTCTGGTAAAGTGGCAGCATGGATCACGTTTTCTAGCAACATTTGTCCTTAGTTTTTTTTATGCTGACGGTAATAGTCACTGTTGATGGGAACCTGTATAGGCTGATTATTCGAAAATATTCATTACAAATATATCTGGTTGCAATAAGAAAATACATGTTTCCAATTATTCATTTGATATAACTACACCGCACACAGCGAGAGATTAAAGGGCGAGGGTAATACATATTTCATAAGGTATACCATTTAGAGTGGAATCAATTGAAGGCAGTGGTTTTACTGTCGAATAATGTTAAGCTCGTTTTTCCTGCAACTTCACCTGAAGATTGTAGGTTTCATTGGTCACCCTTCAACTCGTCAGGCTTGAAACAAAGTTTACTCAATTACATCCTACCATTTTGTCTAGATTAATATTTGTTTTGACAGTTCGGTCCGTGTTTTACGGCTTGATGCCGGACACTCACAACACAAGGGAAAACAAAGGAAAACAAGATTGTGTTCTTGATCTTGTTCTCTGTTCAAAATAAATCGACGACGCTCCGTGATACGAACAATTCCCTGTCTAACTTTTTCGCCGCCAGCATGCATGTTATACGCCGCCCAAGTAATTAAATCGCTTGGGCGGCGAAAAACATGCATTCAACGGCGAAAAAGTTAGACTGGGTTGTGATGCTGCAGGTCAGATGCTCTCATGCAGAACCCAAGTCCATGAAGCTAAAAATTAGCCTAAAAATTGACTTAACGGACTACAGTCGAGATCAAGTTGAACATCATCGTATGCAAACCTCAATTTATGCGCATATATTCAAGTCCTATGTATTTTCAGTTGCACGGAACTTCAACCACGAATCGTGCTAAAAGTACTTCTGTTCAGGTTACCTGAGGCAATGCAGATTCATGAGAAGTGAAAAACCAGTTATTTCACGATGAGAACGTTAAATAAAAAGTCCATACTCTCAATTATTAGAAATAGTGGCACTAGGAATTATTAGGAAAGTGGCATAGAAGCGTATTAGTTAAATAACTGATCCTGAGCATTAATTTTCACCCGTAGAAATTGAGGTTCGCTTACGAAAATGCCACTCATTTCGAGGATGTAAGCCGACAATTTCCGTAACCACGCATTTCAGTTGTACACCGCAAAATTCAATCCTCTGAAAGGCCGCACTTTTAAGTAGATCAGCTACAGCGAACGGATACACAGCGCTGCATTGAAAAGATGTAAGCAAACAACGATCATCGACACAATCATAACGAGGATGAGAGTAAAATTGCATGACAGTGAAGCAGAAAACCTTAGTAAATACCTAGATAAGCTTGGAAAACGTTGAGAGGAAGAAGCGAAAACACCTAAAAAAAGGCAGGAAAACGTTGAGATGACGAAGAGAAAAAACTAAAATGCAGAGACATGAAAAAAAGATAAACCTAGAAAACGTATACATGAAAAGAAGAAAAAACAAGAAAAACCTAGAAAACAAAAATATGAAAAATATAAAAACCTAGACATTCTAGAAAACGTACACATGAAAAGGAGAAAAACCTATAAAAAACACAGAAAAGTGGACGTGCACAAAAGAAAAACCAAGAAAAAGCCCAGAAGACGCAGAGAAGCAATTAGCGGTGCCGGAGAGCGGGCAGCGGAGCGGAAGGCGAGGCGGCTGCTGGCGAGATTTGTTCCGCTGATGAATTTATGAGACGGAAATTTTGGCTGGCGAGCCAATCAGCCTCATAACCGCTCAGCCAATAGCGGGGCATCTAGCCAATCACACGAGTGCAATACACTTAGCCGCTCTGTCTAAGCACCGGTCAGTAATCTAAGTACCGCTCAGTAAATAAGCTAAGCACCACTCACTAATCTAAGCTAAGCACCAGTTAGTAACTTTGGCTAAGCACCAATTAGTAACTTAAACTAAGCACCAGTCAATAACTTAACATGAGCACCAGTCAATAACTTAACATAAGCACCAGTCAATAACCTAACATAAACACCAGTCAATAACCTATTTTAAGCACAGTCAATATCCTAACATCAGCACCAGTCAATAACCTAACATAAGCACCAGTCAATATCCTAACATAAGCACCAGTCAATAACCTATTTTAAACACCAGTCAATATCCTAACATAAGCACCAGTCAATAACCTACTTCAAGCACCAGTCAGTAAGACTGGTCCTTAAAGAGCAATTATACGAGTACGGTAGCAGCAGCGAAATATGTCATCTGAATATGCCATGGACAGCTACACTTTTATGAGCAGCTCTACATTAGCAGATGTATAACTGCAGCTGCAAAGGAACAGCACTGGAGTAGAGGTATAAAAGAAGCCGCAAGGCAGCAGCTTTACACCATCAGCTATAAAACAATAGCTGTATAACAGCAGCTGTAGGGCTGTGACAGCATATTGCAGCATCAAAAAATAATCCGTACCTATATAACAGCAGCAGCTGAAGAGTAGCAGCTGTAGAGCAGCAAGTGTAGAACAACAGCTGCATGGCAGCAGTTGTTCAGCAGCGACTGTAGAGCAGCAGCTGTAGAGTAAAAGCGGCATAGCAGCGACTGTAGAGCAGCAGCAATAGAGTAACAGCTGTATAGTAGCCTCTACAGCAGCTGCGGAGCTAATAAGCAAAATTTTCTGGTCAGTTGGCGCTGCTGCCGACCTGGTGTATACCAGTGGTGGTGTATACTGGTGAGTGTGTACCAGTGGTAGTGTATACTGGTGTGTGTGTGTACCAGTGGTGGTGTACTGGTGTGTGTGTACCAGTGGTGGTGTACTGGTGTGTGTGTGTATACCAGTGGTGGTGTACTGGTGTGTGTACCCTCATGGGTAACCTAAAGTTCAATATTCAACTCTCACGTTCAAAGTCACTTATAGTTAACAATTTTGACAATAGCAAAGATGAATTGGATCGTGCCAAATAAAAATATAGCAAAGAATGTTGCATAGAAAGAATAAATTGATAGAAGCCTGAACTCAAGAAGTTTGAATTTTAACCAGAACTGAAATAACCGACACACTCAAACTCGAAGATTGAGTCTGCCAGAGTATGAGCCATGGATTGAAACTCTATAACACATTGAAAATAATTAACTAAAAATTGGGTGCCATGACAACACAATTTCTTAGCGTTTGTCAAGCTAAAATCGCTTAGGGTTTTGCTCGAAAATTTTCGCTTCTTTGATAAACGTTTGGTGACGCTGGATAAGCACTTCTCGTGAGTTGGGAATCTTTACTCTTTAACTCGCATATGTACCTCACACAACACAGTACACAACATTCGTACCTCACACAACACTCGTACCTCACACAATATTCGGACCTCACACAACACACCTCCCAACACTCGTGTCGCAGTCACGGGCGACCACGCGCAATATTTATCATAATCCTCCAGCTGCAGGGCAACAGATGGACATTTTCTAGTATTTTCCGGCGCTTGTTGAACAAAGACGGCCACAAAGGCGCACCTGAGCCTGTAATGGCCGCTGTCCGGCTGTTGCTCTGCGCTGGTGCCTGCGTGTGGAGCGGCAGGTGGTTGTTTGGTGGTCGTGTGACCAGCTGTTGCTGGCCCTGCTGACTGAGCCGTCCAGCTGTGTTGCTAACTATTGCTGTCTCTGCTAATTGGGCTGTCCAGTTGTCCAGTTGTGCTGCTAACTGTTGCTGTCTCTGCTAACTGGGCTGTCCAGTTTTGCTGCTAACTGGGCTGTCCAGTTTTGCTGCTAACTGGGCTGTCCAGTTGTGCTGCTAACTGGGCTGTCCAGTTCCGTGATGTCATTAACAAACTTAGAACATAACAACATCACAGAAGTAAGAAGGCTTAGTACAGATGCAGCAGCGTCGCCTATAACTTCTTGCCTGACGCCACAGTACGCAGGCTGGCCGGTATGAGCTTACGCAGAAAAAATCAACTCCCTGAACAATCAGCAATGCAAACTAAGAACTTGAAAATACAATCACAAGTAATACTAAATGCGATGCATTTAGTGCATTGCATCTTCGGCGGATAACCATTTTTCTCCATTTTCGCCACCAACGCCACATCTTGAGTGCCTCTGCACGAGCAACTAAATGTGGCTTCTTCCATTGCATGACACATTTTTGAAAGGGCTCGGAATTGAAATTTTGTCTAGGATTTAAAAATTCTTATTTAACGTTAGAAGGGGAAATCCTTTCCTCCTTTTCCAGCAGGTGTAGTTAAATCGGTAGCAGATATACACATACCTGCAGCTACACCTGCAGCGGTCACTATACATAATACAAACCACACGGTGAGCAGCAACACCAACACGAGCAACACGATCAACAGCAACACCAACACGAGCAACACGATCAACAGCCACACCAACACGAGCAACAACAGCAACATCAACATGAGCAACACGATCAACACCAACACGAGCAGCAGCAGCAGCGAGGATATCGGTCGATGGTTAATTGTGGTGAGAGCCAAATCACGGCGCGGCGGTCACTCCATTGGTCGCTGATACTCAATCAATGCCGCACCTCGCGCTTGTCTTCTTCGCTGCCTACACAGCTTGACTCATTATTTTATCGGATAATTTTCAATTTTCTATGAATGCTTTTTTATGATAAACAAGATTACCAAACTTCTCCTTGTGCAGTTGTTCTCAGCTGGAAGTCTACATCGACTTTGTGTAGTTTTTAAAATTTGGAAATCTATCTTGGGCAAATCGACCGCGCTGGTAAGAACCATGTGGCTTTGTAAAGCATTATTCATCAAAGTACCGTAGAACACGAGGTGGAAAATTCATTATTTAAAGTTTTAATTTTTACGCCCTAGTCAGTGCTACGAAATTCTACAAGCCAGCTACGTAGAATTAAAAGAATACGTGGATGAACTTCCATTATTTCACTGTCAGTCTACCTCCGCTCCTTCAGCCAATAGCAATGCGACGGACTTATGAATATCCAGACCCGTGACCAATCACGTGCGAGCTGCAGCTAAGCGTTGAACCTTTGTGCACTCATAACTTTGCTAAATTGTAGACTTTGAAGCTTCACAGTGAGATTCAAGAAGTTAGGTCGGAATGATAGCAAGGAAAATATTCAATGTGAGCAAATATAAGTTTGCTTCCATGGATTTAGAAGAATTATTTCTCTCAGATGGTGAGCATGAACGTTGAAAACGGCAGCTTTGCGTGTGGATGCAAAAATAATTATCACGCAATAGGAAGTAATTGCCGCGTTAATCGCTCAGCAAAGAGTGTCCGTGATTATCATTTCTGTTGAGCTGCGCAACGCCTGCGTAGAAGAAGGTGGCCGTGTGGGCTAGAACTCGGCTTCTGTCTAACTCTTAAACCGGGTTTTTACCACGCTAAATGGTTATTTACCTCTGCAAAACTACTTGTGAAAGGATCATTCACCAGAAGCTTTAGAAGTAGCCAGAGTGTTCAAAATTTAAACTGACGACAGTCATCAGGTATTACCAATGTTGAACTTGAGTACGGGAGAATGAAGATCAAATCCATTCTCGAAATGTGTGAACGTCTAACACAACATTCATATCTATTAGAATCAGAGACTTAAATTCAATTCTGTCTATGATTGATGTCAGTTCTTTCTGGAATTAATATCTTGTTCATAACATTTTGCTCATATTATAACCATAATTACATTTTGAGTTAGCTAACTTAATATCAGCAATGTGATCGAACAAAAAAAAAATTTTTTAAGCGACGCAGCATTCTCGATACTCAAAAAAATATAAGGCTAGTTACTCCCTACTTCAGCTATTATCTTTTAAACTTTGACCTACCTTTGCTCTTTCATTCATTAATTATGTTCTCCCGCCATCCAACACAGCTCCACCTCTCTCATGGAGATCATTCCACTCGACATCACTTCGATTTGACCTGCGTGGCCGTCACTGGTGACAACATCAGAGATGTAAGCTGACAACATCAGTGATGTAAGAAACATTGACAACATCAATAATGTAAGGGACATTGCAGCAAAGCTTCCACCTCACCGGCGCCCAATAGCACCACCATGCAGCGCCTCTTCCATATCAATGGGTGCCGCAAGACTGCTTTCCTGTACACCACAAATTCGCCGGAAGATCGCACCAGCGAAATTTCTTCATTGACGGAAAGAGAAGTGTGCACGGAGATGTCCGAGAGAACTTTGCACTGGGAGAAAGTGAGAGTATGAATTTCAATTTTTACGACTATGTTTCATTTTGGGTCGAAGATAGCACCGGCACAATTTCTTTATCAACGGAAAAATTGACGGGAAAAGAAGTGCGCATCGAGATGTCCGTGAGAACTGTACACTGGGAGAAAATGAGGGTGTGAGTTGTGAGTTTTACGCCTGTTTCACTTTATGGTCAATGGTTAGTGACGTTGGATCAAAGAATTAAGGGCCAATGGAAATGAAGGCGTCGACAGCAATTAAGCGCGAGTCATTTCGTTGGGGAAAAAACGTTTTGAGAAGATACTGTGCTGAGAGTGAAAAATCCGTACTAAATGTTTTACTCCAGATGCATCAGCGGATAATTGTGACCTGAATGCGTGTTTTTCCAGTTTTCGTACTTTAGCAACTAGTCGAGTTTAAATAACGTTCTCGCAGAAACAGAAGTTCTGTATTCTGTTTGTCAAAATAACTGAAAAGCGGACGCCGCCACAGAGAATTGATAATCCAAACTACGACTGGATTTTTTGGGATTCAGTATATAGTTTCAAAACTAATTTTGAACACGAGAAACTGACGGTAAATTCTATGCAACTTCAATTAAATTTCAACTCCGTCTAGTTAAAAAATAAGAATTCACTATGCCGCCTAAGGAGAACATGCTTCGATCAAACTTGAGGTTACTATGGAGAAACAATCAACACAACTAATCAGTCTTTCTCCAGAATTATATCCTCTTTATTAAATTAGCTCACTTGAGCAAAAGTATCACAGGATAAACATCTCTTAATACTTTTCAAAATGGAAAATCTGTTTTAGGTTGGAACTAAATTTGAAACCTTCGGTTCAACACAAATCGTGCTGAATCTCAGACCACTTGCGTGACGTCACTATTGTTACGAGCAGGTCCGATAGTATGGCAGGCAATGATTAAGAATTCAACCCTTAGGTTCGACACAAATGGTTCAAAATCTCAGACCACCTGCATGTCGTCACGATTCCAAATGAGCAGGCTCGGGATTTGGGAGGCAACGAGTAGGGCGGCCAAAGGGCGGCGCTGAGGCGCGGCGATGACAAGAGCAGGTGCGTGCAGGAGACCATCAAGCGAGAGCAGCAGATGTCGGCAGCTCGGCGCACTTCCTGCGTGTCTCTAATGCGTCACCTACCCTGCAATTTGGTGCTCCCTCGCCTGTGATTTGTGGCTCTCAGTCGTGACCAGACGTGACCAGACGTGACCTGCCGTGATTAGGTGCAACCTGCCGTGACCTGCAGTGAACAGGCGGGACCAGTCCTGACCTGCCGTGATTAGGTACAACCTGCCGTGACTAGACGTGACAAGACGCGACCTGCTGTGACCAGTCATGGCAAGAAGCAGCCTCCCATGACTTGCCGTGTTCAGACGTAACCTGCCATGACCTGCCGAGACTTGCCATGACCTGCCGTGACCTGTCATGACCTGCGGCCACTTGTCATGACTTGCCGTGACTTGCCGCGTTCAGACGTGACCTGCCATGACCAGCCGTGACTTGCCATGACCTGCCGTGACCAGACACGATTTCCCGTGACTTTCGTGACTAATCGTGACCAGTGGTTACAATAACTGGCCAGCCAAATTAAACAACTTTGTAATTCATTTCACATTTTAGGATTGAAGGAAAAATTCTCATGGTGTTTAGTCACAAAAAGGATTAGACTGAATGTCGGCATTTTCGTCAGCAAATATGTAGAAACATTCCTAACTGAGCGTGTGATTTAAAGCAAAATGTTCTCCAATCTAAAGCTAGGAATATGATACATTTTTCATTATTAACTCCTTGCATGCCTCACACATCCACTGGTCACACTCTGATAAAAGCCTAGCACTTGTGATGACGTAGAACTGAGTATTCCGACACCTACTTCTTACTTTTAGGGTCAAATTTGTGAAGAAAACTTTTGCAAATTTCTGAACGACCGTTGAAGCCACTTTTGTGATGCTCGAATCATGTTTCTTATATTGTAATGAACCCAGCGAGAACCATGTTTCTTATATTGTAATGAACCCAGCGAGAACCATGTTTCTTATATTGTAATGAACCCAACGAGAACCATGTTTCTTATATTGTAATGAACCCAACGAGAACCATGTTTCTTATATTGTAATGAACCCAGCGAGAACCATGTTTCTTATATTGTAATGAACCCAACGAGAACCATGTTTCTTATATTGTAATGAACCCAGTAAGAGCCATGTAGGACAAGCATCATTATCTTTTTCGGTAATGTACAGAAGTTTGTGCTTGAATTTGAGAAAATCGATATAGTCAACGAAAAATTGTAGACCATGTCGGCGCAATATGGTCTACGCTACTGAACCTTAGCAAACCTATCTTACGTCACTACTACTACCACTAAAGCTATTACTTTTACCACTACTACTATTACCACTACTACCATTACTACTACTTTAAGTTAACATGACCTTTCATGATGAGCAATGATCTACTCTTACCAGTCACGAACTTCCGCAACTGAAGCGAGGTCACGAGAATCGAGTCAGGCTGACCAGACTTGACCAGATCGCTGTGCAAGTTTCAATGTGGGCTCGTACGCTGTGTTCAGTTAACGATATTCCTCCATGCTAATCTTTGCTAAGGCAGTGATTTATCCACTCGCCCCGTTAATGAGGTGGTGAGGCGGGGGGTGCAGGCATCATCTGTTATGCACCAGCACGCTAATCATCGGCCGGTATTGCGCTCTCTTCTGAACGCCATCATCGAATCATCGACCCCTGCTGACGTCTGCTCATCGTACCAGGGTACAGGCTGCAGATTGTTGCCTTATCTAGCTTACCTGATCCCTCTTGCCTCACCTGACATCACTCAACTGACTTGCCTTGCCTGATTTACTTAACGTGACCCAACTTGTATGATGTAACTTTCCAGATCTAGCATGCCTGATCTACGAGTTTCCCTGATCTAGCTTACTTGAACCAAGTTACCTGTTTTGCTTGCCTAGTCCAGCTTATCTGATCTATCTTACTTTATTTAGCTTGTCTGATCTACCTTACCTCATTTAGCTTGTCTGATCTATCTTGCTTTAGCCGTTCTAGCTGTCCTAATCTATCCTGCCTGATATGGTTTGATTCATCCTACTTACCTGACATGACCCAATACATTTGCCTGACACAGGTCGTTCGACTCACCATAGCTGAGTACGCTTGTCTTACTAATTTAGGACCCAGATTATCTCACACGGTGAGTGAGCTCTGACTTGACTCATCCAGGGAGTTTGCGTGAAATAACCGTCACAGCTTTCCATCAATGCTTGAAAAAATTTGGCATCCGAGCAGTGAATTTGAAAAAATTATTGAATGCAATACAAGCAATGAAAAAATGTTGATATTGTGAACTATTAGCTGCATTCCATGCATTTGAAGGAGTTTGGTTTCTCCGACCTACATTTGCATTCTGGTATCACAAGGAAATTGTTAGTGACTTGACCAGTTTGTCATTACAAAATTAAGGCTTTTATGATCATGAAATAATTTTAAAATCTTGCATTTAATAATACTACACGTTCTGTTCAGATAGCGAATGCGGCATTTGTTTCAATGAGTATTCTAAAGAACTGCAGAATCACAGAAGTGTCCATCCACTTAAAAATGCTTACCGACATGACCAGTTTGCAGTTTGTCATCACAGAATTAAGTCTCATATGTTCAGGAAATCATGTTAGAAATCTTGTCTATAATATCACCCACTCGTTAGGTTCAGAAAGCGAATGCTGCCGTTGTTTCAATGAGTGTTCTAGAGAACTGCAGAATCACAGAAGTATGAGCAGCGTGGGTGTCACAGCCCGGCACGTGGAAGATTTTCTTGAGTCACGTGCGTCACGTGAATTTTCACGCGAAACACGTGGCGGTTCTTAAGGTGCACGTGCTGCCACCTCACCTGGCCACGTGATCCTAGTGTCCACGTGTGACTGGTATTGAAGTTACTAAGACTTTAATCACGACAACTAAGTGATCAAGAATTCGTGTATCAAAACTGCATCTAACGCGACGCTAGAACTCACAATTTTACTCCGTTTTTAAAATCGTTATTAAACGACGCGCTGATGTGGCCCAAGTCAACACTGTTTTGAAGACTCACTACGCTGATTCACTCGTGCATCAATAAGTGTCTCATTCGCCTGTGCAGCAATAAATGTCTCATTCACCTGTGCATCAATAAGTGTCTCATTCGCCTGTGCAGCAATAAATGTCTCATTCACCTGTGCATCAATAAGTGTCTCATTCGCCTGTGCAGCAATAAATGTCTCATTCACCTGTGCATCAATAAATGTCTCATTAACCTGTCCATCAATAAATGTCTCATTATACGCGGGCCCATGAACAGATAATCAGGGCTTTGCAGCAGGTGGCAGTCACCAACCGGCCTCGAGCTCAGCTGTTTCAGAACATTCGCCAAGCCGATTTTCGACCACGTTCTCCAAGCGATCACAAAACACTTTCAGGTATTTCGCTTCATTTCTTTCACGTTTCCGTAGGCTCAAATTCTGTGGGGTATGAAATACAATATTTAAGCTACGAATTTCGGTAATTATACAGGGTGTTGTGTAATTCGATACACATATTTTAACCATATACAGAAAAACGCATAATAAAATTATTTTTATTTTTTTGTTACACGTGAAAATCGTTTTATTTAGCGTTTTTGTGTATAAGGTTAAAATACGTGCATGGAATTACACAAGACCCTGCATAGAAACACTGAACCTGTTTTTTCCTGATTGGGAAATGTTGAGCTGCGGTAAGGTGGGGCGGTCACGGGGCCTTTGGAAAAGAAAAACAGTTTATTTATAAAAATGTTCCAACATGAAATGTTGAAACATCGTTTTTTATAATACCTTAACATTAATATCCATAATTGATAATAACACATTGGTATCGTAATACCCATGTAAAATGTTGAAATAAAAACTGATTGACAGAAAAGCACAATAAAAATAGATCCATTGTTCTCACATTGTCTTTCACACTCAGACAGCGAATGGCATTCTCCGATCATTTTTATCATCAGAAGAACTTTAAATGCATCCACAAACATTCCCGACAACGCGTATGTTGAATGAGACATTCGTAGCATTCATACCACTTCACTGAACTAAGGACAATCCACGTATGTTGAATCGCTGCACAATTATAACTATCATGCTTGACCATTATTATAAAACTCCTTTATCCAATAAAGTTTACTTCATCAATATGGTTTTGGAGTTTGCCGTGCCATATTTTGACTTGCTAACAGTTCTTAACGTTATTCTGCAAAATTGACGGCCACATTTTGCCTTGCTAACAGTTCGCAGTCCGACTAAATTCCGCAATTTTTTGATGGTGAAGTCGCTCATCGTTTCGATTCGCGAGCAATCCCAACGCAGCTTGCAAGTTAAACCAATCGTAGGATTTTTTTAACTCTCAAGTTGCGGCCCGAGTTGAACCAATCGTAGTATCACCAGAACGCTCGTGCGGCACCAAGCAGCAGCCGTATTTACGAGCTGCGCTGGATGCTGAGACAACCTCACTTACCAGAGGTGTCATTATGTTGTTAGGACGAGCAGCTCTCCATTACAGCAGCACCTCGACACACCCCACACTCTTTTTCCAGGTTGTCACCGCGAGCAAAATATGAAGAGCGCAGGTCGCTCGTTACTGCGAATGGGTGGAGGTGTCGCGTCTCCCCGAGGTGGCCTTTTTTACGCTCTGCTCATCCCGGCAACTGCCTCTGGGAATGTCAACGCTGGCAACCTCATCCCGGCTACTGCCTCTGGGAATGTCAACGCTGGCAACCTCATCCCGGCAACTGCCGCTGGGAATGCCATCGCTGGCAACCTCATCGTATGCTGGAATTGAGAGGTGATTCTCATCCCTCCATGGTGAAGGTATGCTGAATGTTTCAGTGGATTTTAGTAGAGTAAGAGACGCTGTTTAAAATGCTGGTTTCATATGCTTTTTTATTGTTTAAATTGCTGGTGTTTAGCTATCTGTTTTCAGCATTCCTTCACTTGCTTCTGACAACAATCTCTGAGTTATTCTCATCCCCTCCATGGTGAAGGTGTGCTGAGTGTTTTAATGTATTTAACTGAAGTAAGATACCCTGTTTAAAATGCTGGTTTTCAAATGCTGGCTTTCAAATGCTGGTTTTACTGTTTAAAATACTGGTTTCAAATACTAGTTTTACTGTTTAAAATACTGGTGTTTAGTTACCTGCCTCCGGTATTCCTTTACTTGCGTCTGACAACAAACCTCGTTATTTTTGGTTTATTTAAATTTGATCGAAGTTTCCAGGCTTTATTTCCAACATTTTGCTTTTTGAGTTTCTGAGTTCCTGAGTTTTGTTTTTGAGTTTTCATGGCTTAGCAAACTCAGGTGACTAACCATTTTCTTAAGAACGTGATGTTCATTGAACCGAAATAAATAACTTTATTAAGAATTTTAATCATCAGTTCGAAGTTGGGTTGAAAAAAGTACAGGATTGCCTTAGAGGAGCGTCTATGTATAGTGAAACTCAGAGCGTTGTGCTTACCGTGCTGTACAAGGCATATCAGTTCGATGGCCTAAAGCTGAAAATGAAGATAAATATAAAGTTACTTTGAACCGCCTCATGTATCAAGAAGCGACTAAGCTGATTTCTTTTAGCAATTATTTTTCAGTAAAAGGCTGTCTTATAGTTTTCACCCTCACGCCAGATGCCAACACGTCTTTTTCTAAGCCATACCAGTAAAGTTGCTCTTACTTTTCTATGATAGCCGGTGGGCAGCAAAAAGACCTGTTTTTTCTCTGCGCCCGTAAGGATACCTGAAGAAGAAAGAACGAAAGAAAGAAAGAAAGAAAAACAGTTTATTTTCAAAAAATTTGATCCATGAGAGCAAACAGCAGAGTGAGAGCAGAGTGAGAGCAGAGTGAGAACAGAGAGAGAGTGAGAGAGCAGATACTTGAGAAGTGAGAGAGGCGCAAGTTTGCCTCCGAGGTCACAATGCCCGTGCGAAGTTGCCTCTCATCCAAAATTCGGTGCGGAATCAAAACACATTGAGTATTAGCGTACAACTTTACCAGGGTAATACGATTCTGTAAAGACGTGGTTAATACTTTATAAGGGAGAACCACTACTAAAGTTTTTAGAAATAATAACATTTTGCCGTAACATCCAAATTTGCGTTTTGATTTCATGATATTCGTCTGAAGGTCACAGAATATTTGCACAATTTCATGATAACGTGTAGAAAATAATACAATTAATAAACTACCAATACAGAGCTATGAAGACTGTCTCCATACATGGTTCACAATATTCACGATAACATATTTTATTACTGTGAAGGATCTCAGCTCCAGTGCCGACTCTCATTGTTTAATGGGAGAGACTTGGGCTGTTTTTACATTTCAAATGATTTGAAACAACTGTGAGCGCATGAGGTTAAATTTATGTGACATACGAAACTACATTTGTTTCATACCTCGTTTAACAAAAATAAGAGCAGATTTCCGTGTTTTGTAAATTATAGCCCCACACCATGACCGAGACGAGTCATAAATGCCTGGTGACGATTTTCAGAGATCTGCGATGTCTGAAGTGAATTTCGTCAGCACTCCCCCAGTCTGACAATTGAAGTCGCATCAATAGTGAGAAGTTTCTCCTACGGAAACTCTAGGATTTCTGTAACAGTGCCCTCGTTAAATAGTTTAGTGTCCTGTGCAGGAGTGGCTAGAGTGCGGCAAGTTCTTGTACTGCTCTACGATTTGAGTTAGGATGCCGGGAAAAAAAAAATTTTTTCAGGGAGAGGTTCATGAATGAGCATTTCATTCGTTGTAATATTCTATCTTATTTAAGTTAGTTAAAATTGTGAATAGATGTATATTTTTGTATATTTTTATTTTTGTATATTTTTATATTTTGTATATTTGCAATATACTTTTGTTGAAGTATATTGCATCTCGTGAGAGAGACGAAATTAAAGAAGGTTAAATTACAGATAGCCTCAAAATTTACGGTTGCTCGCACTGAATTCGTTCGACGAACTTGGAAATACTTCAGATCGTCCTCAAAGTTGTGCTTCTGGAGGAAATCATACCCTCAAGATTACCCGAGCCAGCAGTGCAAGAATACAATTGGAGTTTCAATAAAGTCCTATAGAGACGCGAAACACAGACACTCTTCTGAGACCGCAAGTGTCAATCGAAACTTAAAGAAGTCAGTGCAGAATTTAGTCAATGATTGGGAGTGTGAAACGGTGAACATTCCTACACGATGAACACGATGAACACGATGAAAATACGATGAACACGATGAAAATACGATGAGCATTCCCACACGATGAACACGATGAACATTCCCACAGGATGAACACGATGAAAATACGATGAGCATTCCCACAGGATGAACACGATGAACATTCCCACAGGATGAACACAAAGCAAATACGGTGAACGTTCCCACACGATGAACACGATAAAAACACAATGAACACCCCCAAAAAGATTTGAACTTGTCACTGAATGTACACCAGCGTTAACGGCAGAAACTTCGAGGGCTTAAAACAAGTCCATTTCCTAAGAAAATACAAAAACAAGTCCGTTATTTAGGAACACACAAAAACAAATTCCTAGATAACCAGTTCCTAACAACACAAATTATCTAAGACTTGTAGGGGCTGAAAACGTTCCTTGGTCATACTGCAAAATTCAGCTTTCATTTTCTGAGCTGCACTCCAGAATCGTTTAAGATCTCCATGATGCATATCTCTTTATTGGTCACGCAGGTGCAGAAAAAAAGGAACATTATCTGGAAAACATTTTTTGCCTTGGCAGATACTAGTTAAGACCTGAGATTTTCTTCCGTATGACTAAGAAAGACAGTGTAGTCTCGCGTAGCTGCGGCATCTTGTGACTCTGTGTTCTATTTTGTAGCAAACGAAGGATGAAGATGCTTAACGCTTTAACGTCCCAGCGGACCATTCGGTCCTCTTTTGAAAATAGCCTTAATATGTTGTATTTTGTGTACAATTTGATCCTCAGTCTATTGTTTGAAGCTCGCTGCCGAGTGCAGTTCCATCCTCACTTTGATGTCGGTGACAACCAGATGCCAGTGCCAGTCTGATGACGGTGGTTGTGATAACGTTAATTTGAGTACAAAAATGCTGACGCCAAAGGGTTAAGAAAGAAGCCTTTGCTGGCTCACTCATTCGCAACTTTTAAATAATTGTTCGCTAAGGCTTTTCTGCTTCAATATTAAAGAAGTTTACCTGCCAAACCCAGACAAAAGATACGAATTACATTTCGTTTGAACTGAGATGGACTGACCTAGAGATTCGGTATAAAGTTTTGCTTTTCCTGAATAAAATGTATTGCCTCGTTACAGGAACCGGAAGTTCGGTTTAGACCTATTTTTATTAGTGCATTATTTCTAGCATAGTAAAAACATGTAGTTGCGGAGAGTTACGAGCACCATGTTATGTCCCATGAATTAGATACATGAATAGATTTGAAATTTTGCAGATTGAAATTTTATATTCTATGGAAATATTTTCAAGTTCATGCAGGATGCTCTAAAAAAGTGCTGCAATGACGTAAATCTCCATTACGACTGTTGAAAAATCAACCAAAATTTTTAAGCCAAATTTAACTTTGTAACTTATTCATAAATACACAAGGATGACAAGTTTTAGATAATTGTTGCAGGTCAGCGTTAGAGAAACAGTAACCATGTCTACAACCAGCAAAAGATGTTGACATCTGAGGACAAAAAAAAACCTCGCTATAAAGACCCTGAGTTGCCGGTGTACGATAATTTTCACGCATGGATCGTTTTTTTTTCTTATCCATACCTGAATTATCTTCTCACTGCTGATAAATAACGTCTCTCTTTCGTTGCGCGCACGCCCGTAAACTCAGAAACAATCTAGCAAGTGTCGAAGATCTTCTGAAAGAGCCTTTACTCAGACTCGGCAGGAGTATTTGCTATCCTTCGTCTTAAGAACTCTCTTAACAAAGGCAATAGCTGTCAAAGATGCGCGCTACTGAACAAATTGCCGAGACTACTTGCTCTACAGCTCTCTGGTCTGTTCATGCTACCGTAGGTTATATGGTACTTGTTTGTATCGCCTTATTATGCTGACGTACCACACGGGGGATCTCCTAGTCTGGAACTAGGTTCCGCACCAGGTGTGGTACCACCAAAGTTCTATTTACCAGACGAGGACCATCGATTATGTGCTATGATTCAGAACCAGACTTGGGACCATCTATTCTGTAATATGGTTCAGAAGCATTTCAGAACCAGTTTCAAGGTTCCATGCTAAGCGTGGTACCATCTATTCTGTAAAATGATTCAGAACCAGACGTGGGACCATCTTTTCTGTATCAAGGTTCCGTACCAGACGTAAGACAATCGTTCCTTACTAAGGTTTTTTACTAGAAATAAGATCATCTCCTGTATTTGAGGTGAAGTATAGCTTACTGCGCTACAGGCATCAGATCGTTTATTTCGTGCCCTACTGAGGGAATCCAGTGCTAAAATTTCACCAGAAAAAAAGGCCTAAATTGATGGTTTGGACGGAAAAACGGCAATCTGGCAACTCGAAACCCCCAAAATACCAGTCTGAAGACTTTTACCCAGTGATTTTTAAATCAATGTTGTACATGTAATGAGTAAATTGCGGAAATGTTTGTTTACAAAACTTCTCACCTGCTGAACTCTGGTTCTAGAGTGCCAGATCACACATGTTTTCTTATCGTTATGTACAGTTAAACCCGCATTGACTGTTTGATTTTTGCTGATGCGCTTCAGCAAGATAATGTTGGCTAAGCTGAACTTTAAGTTTCTGAAGCTGAACTTCAATGTTGGCTACGTTGAACTTTAGGTTTCTGAAGCTGAACTTCAATGTTGGCTACGTTGAACTTTAGGTTTCTGAAGCTGAACTTCAATGTTGGCTAAGCTAAACTTGAAGTTTCGGTTTGGAAGTGGGGATCTAATTGCGGTAAGTGGGAGATCGAGGCGGCCGTTAGACTATCAGGAGATGCCAGGCGCGCTGCAGAGGCCAAACGACTCAATTGTGCCTCCAAAAATGAGCTCTTATGACCAGCCTGGTGTCCTGGCCGCGCTTGCTTCCCTTGTGTAATTTAAATGCTATTCCTAACAGACATTTGGCAGCGTGCGCACTCGTTCCTCGTTAGCAATATCATGTCTCGTTAGCATTTCATGTCTCATTTTTATACCTCGTTAGCGTTATCAAATCTCATTCACACTCCTATGTCTCATTTTCATATCTCGTTAGCACTTTCATGTCCCATTAGCGCTATCATACCTCATTAGATCTTTCGTATCTCATTAGCACTGTCATATCTCTCTAGCGTTTAACATCGCATTAGCTCATTCATTTCTCATTAGCCCTTTCATACTTCATTAGGAGTTTCATGCTTCATATTCACTTTCATATATCAAAAGCACTTTCATATTTCAGTGACACCTTCATACCTCATTTTTACTTTCATATCTCATTAGCACTTTCGTATCTCATTAGCACTTTCATATCTCATTAGCACTTTCATATCTCATTAGCACTTTCATATCTCATTAGCACTTTCATTACTCAATAGCACTTCAAGTTTTCCAGCTGATTTTCATTTTTTGATGCGCAGCGTTTTCTTAAAAAGCATGAAGACGAGACACGCATTGCTTGCTCCACATCCCTGCCCGACCAGGGTTCTGCATAAATGTAACTACACAAATGAACCCAAAAGAACTTACACCATGGAACTATTTCAATACAAGACGGTCTCCATAAATGCCTGAGAAAAAAATATTTATCGGCATTTTTTCTGTGAGTTGCATTGTTTCATGTTCTCATTATCACCGTTTCTAAGGTATTTCATAATTTCCCATACTCCGTAAGTTTAATCTTAGATCATTCAGTAGTTCTCTAAACTTACCTACAGACGAACTCACGCACAGGTTGTATGATAAGTCCTAGTTGCAACACATAGTCATCTTCACTATGTTCGAAACCGAAATATCCCTAGTAATGCCCCTTACATAAATGCGACACTATTTCAAAAATTTCGTCAAATTTCGAAAAGTATTTCTGTAAGTCAGTTGGAATAAGTTTTGCAAACCTCAGCGAAAATTTCAATGGCCCTTGAACAGATGAATAACCTGTTGACGTTCCTTCAATACAGACCACCCTTTAATGCAGAAGATCATTCAATACAGAACCATCACGACCTAGAAAATAAAAATGTTTGCGCTGGAGGTGAGAGCGGATATTAAAAAACTCACAGCTAGAGCTTGTATTCCTAACATTACTAGAGGCATAAAACCCAAATGTTTAAGTCGGGAACAACTTAGATAAATTACACCCCAGGCTAAAGTTTAAAACTCAATTGTTTAACTCTAGAACAAAAGACACAAGCAGCAACCCAAGGTGGAGGTCTGGCTGTCAGTCTGAAAATTCTACTTCGAAAAATTCACGGACTTCTGAGAAGTCCCGCTGTAATGCCACTTGAGTTGATCGTTTCTTCATTTTGAAAACGTGCCCCAAGAAGGACAGTATTTATATCAAATTCTTGCACCTAAGCCAATTGTGGCTGGCATAAATGGAGAGTAAATTTTGAGCTACAACCACAAAAAAATGGGAAACAATTGAAATCAGTTAATCGGGCTGCTCTGTAGACAGCAATAGGTATTCAAAAGAAAAGCAGGATAATATAACCTGTAAAATTCATCTTTTTCATTTATCTGTAAAGTACCGTTCTGTATTCGGTAGTCAGTTAGCCTGTCTCGTCAAGTTAGTTCAGTTAGAAAACAAGCATCGGTGAGCACAGCATCAGTGTTGCTATAGATAATAAAAAGCCAGGTGTCTTCTTAAATATTTAAAAATAAATAAATTTAAGTATTTTTGTGCATAATTTCTTTTCTGTTATTACAATGGGAATCTCATTGGACAGATTAAATTGGTTGGTCTGCCTCTCCGTCACGCTCATGAGGATGCTGAATGACCGTCTCTGTAATCAGAGCACAAGAATAAAATTATTTTAATGGCGTGTACCATTAAGATAAATTTCATTGTTTGTCATCCACATCTTGAAAATTTGTGCAAAGTAAATATCGAATCCCGTCATTTTTAACGGATCGTGTACACTAGTTTATGTATAATCACTGAGCAAAGACTCGTAGGGTTGTAACACTTAACACTTGAGAGCGTATAGCTCTCAGCTGCCGAGCTCCAATTACATCCGAGGCGTCCCAAGGAGGTTCACGTAATTATCAGACTTCGTCACGCTGCAATTCTTATTCAGGCTCGTCACGTAAAGCACCGAAAAGTCTTTATTCTCGCAGGTCTTTTTTGCTCATTGAAACTCGGAGGGCTTCGTCTTTTGACGAGCTCTTTTTAATCAGGCTGCATTTTTGAGCTCATGTGAGCGTGCTTATGCGCACGCTCATTTCCCCGAGCAGTGCTAAAGCTGCTTATTTATTAGCAGACCAATGAGGCCGGTGGCATTAAATACCCTCATTCCTATACTAACGCCGCACCCGCCAGCGACATTGCGGCGTCACAAACATCTCCAGAAGTCGAGGGGAGGAAGCCGGTCTCAGAGTGGCTCAATCCAGGGCTCGCGCCAGCGTTCCAGTGACACGTGAGATCTCTCACTGCGCTTCCAGACGTGATGTCTACTTTTACACTGCACGAAGTGCTGTTTCCTTTTCGATCTTCTTCTAGTTTATGTTTCGAAATTATTTCTTAATTGTTTCTGTAGCCAAACAATATGACTGACTAATGCAGCCTAGATGGTCATCTAGTTTATGTTTCGAAATTGTTTCTTAATTGTTTCTGTAGCCAAACAATATGACGGACTAATGCAGCCTAGATAGTCATCTAGTTTATGTTTCGAAATCATTTCTTAATTGTTTCTGTAGCCAAACAATATGACGGACTAATGCAGCCTAGATGGTCATCTAGTTTATGTTTCGAAATTATTTCTTAATTGTTTCTGTAGCCAAACAATATGACGGACTAATGCAGCCTAGATGGTCATCTAGTTTATGTTTCGAAATTATTTCCTAATTGTTTCTGTAGCCAAACAATATGACGGACTAATGCAGCCTAGATGGTCATCTAGTTTATGTTTCGAAATTGTTTCCTAATCGTTTCTGTAACCGAACAATATAGACTGAAGCCTTACACAGCCAAGATGGAACAGCGAAAAGTATTAGCGGAACTGAAGACCGGGTGTGAAACGCGCTCGATTTATCGAAACATAAGCGAAAATGCAGACAAATTTGACAGACATCTGAAGCGAAGAACTAATATTGGAGGAATATAAATTGAACTTACGCAAATTTATAAGAAAATTCCTCTATCTTAAAACGCAATTTAACATTTATGATTTGCGATTAATACTCCAATTACCATTCTGTTACAATTTCAACCAATTAACCAATTGGATGAAAACTGACGCAAGTTACAGCAAAGTATGAAAAACTAAGCGAAAACTTGAACAATTTAATACCATTGCATCAGACCGCACTAGAGCTTACTCTCTCGCAGCAAGCGTGCAATACTCACAACTAGAGTGCAATACTCACAACTAGAGTGCAATACTTGCAACTAGAGTGCAATACCTGCATCTAAGTATAATACAACTAGAGTGCAATACTAACAACTAGAGTGCAATACCAACAACTAGAGTGCAATACTAACAACAAGAGTGCAATACTTGCAACTAGAGTGCAATACTTGCAGCTAAGTATAATACAACTAGAGTGCAATACTAACAACTAGAGTGCAATACTTGCAGCTAAGTATAATACAACTAGAGTGCAATACTAACAACTAGAGTGCAATACTTGCAACTAGAGTGCAATACTTGCAGCTAAGTATAAAACAACTGGAGTGCAATACTAACAACAAGAATGCAATACACACAACTAGAGTGCAAAACCAGCCACTAGCGTGCAATACTCACAACCAACAACGCAATACGGGAGTGCGTACGAGATAATGAGACGATGACGTCGGCAAATTGGCGAGTTCCGTGCTGGAGCCGCGCGCCCTGACCTGCCGTGACTAAATGGGAGCAACT
This sequence comes from Platorchestia sp. MABIK, assembly GCA_014220935.1. Classification (NCBI taxonomy): domain Eukaryota; kingdom Metazoa; phylum Arthropoda; class Malacostraca; order Amphipoda; family Talitridae; genus Platorchestia; species Platorchestia sp. MABIK. The sequence continues at coordinate 566 of JACJUY010008361.1, read as the reverse complement.
GGAGCTCTGAATTATTGAGAGGGCTTATGTGTGACTAGTGGTCACGGGGTGTGTCGGTCCTGACCTGCTGACACAACTGGTCCCCTGCTGACACAACTGGTCACCTGCTGGCACAACTGGTCACCTGCTGACACAACTGGTCACATGCTGACACAACTGGTCACCTACTGACACAACTGGTCACCAAGCTATAGTTCAGGTGACAGGGTATCAGTAACGAAAAAATGCAGATCTGTCCAATTAGCTCTATAACAAAATATAATCCCTGTAAAACATTATTTCACAGTTCGAATGCGATAACAGATCATTTCCCGCTTATTTCCATGCTTTCCTTTGAAATTAAATCCGAATTCAGTCTCTAAAATCTCATCGGAAATTCCTACAGTGTAGTTAAATGACTCGGATACCAGCGCCCACACCACCACTCTGATACCAGCGCTCCCACCACCACTGAGATACCAGCGCCCACACCACCACTCAGATACCAGCGCCCACACCACCACTCAGATACCAGCGCCCACACCACCACTCGGATACCAGCGCTCCCACCACCACTGAGATGCCAC
>JACJUY010008360.1:2285-28127 GCA_014220935.1 Platorchestia sp. MABIK | reverse complement strand
AGGAGACCAGAAGTGGAACAGGACATGGCTAATATGAAAAAAGAAGAAATAGACCCATCCATCATAAGACACATACACAGAGATAACATGATGAGGTACCAAACGCATAAAATCATCTACACTGATGGATCGAAATCACCGACGGGAGTTGGTGCAGCGGCCGTGATGGGCGATATCATCAGAAGCGCCTCTCCCAGTCGTGGCAAGTGTTATGACAGCCGAACTGCATGCCATCAAGCTCGCCTTAAATATCATCAAGGAAATCCCAGCCCAAGACTTCGTAATATGCAGCGACTCAATGAGCTCTATACAACTGATCGATAGCTATACCGAAAATAATGAACTTTTGAAAGAAATAATGCTCGAGATGCACCAAATTATATCGGACGGGAAGAAGATAACAATCAGTTGGGTTCCAGCCCACGTGGGTATAGTTGATAATGAGCGCGCGGACCAGGCGGCAAAGGCGGCAGCAACCAGACCCGCTGAATTTTTGTTGATTCCCTACAGCGACTGGTTCCCGGTAATCAGGAGAAGAACATATGAGCTTTGGAACTTGGAATGGCAACAGGAACGAGGAGGCTTGAGAGCAATAAAAACCAGCCCCGGAAAGTGGAAGAAAGCCGACTTGAAGTTGAACCGACAGGAAGAGGTGGTCAAAAATAGGTTGCGACTGAATCATACAACCCTAACTCACAGTTATCTCCTGGACCCGCAGGCCCTCGGACAGAGACCCATTTACGGATGGTGTGAAACAGAGATCGTAACTGTGAAACATATCATAGAGGAATGTACCGCACTGCAGCAAACAAGAGACCGAATACTTAAGTCAGGAACCGGAGAGAATGTTAATACGGAAAACTTGTTGCGGGACGGAGGACCTATCCGTAGAGTGCTGGAGTTCGTCAAGGAAATTAATTTGTTCGGAAATCTGTAAAGATGAAGGTGGACAAGCGAAGGTGTGACGGACACTATCGTGGGATTTTTATTCAAGAGTTTGCATTTTTCGGCTCTGGTTGGGTCGAGCGTTTCATCTGATGAGAAATCGCTCATTGTGAACTCTGATGAACAAATGGCCGAGCGCTCTGTGCTGATAGCCTCAACTCTCTGTCGAGAAGGGGTTCGAGCATGGGTCAGCGCTCGGCCATAGTGAGGGCGGGTAGCTGGAACCCCACCCGGGGATTCTAGCTGCTATCAACGAAGTTAGACCTCTGATCATCCCATTCCATCCTCAAATACAAGAAGAATTTTGATATGCTCCATTATGTCTTTGCTTGATCAGTTTTGCCTCAGCGTGGTTGCCTCCGCAAGTTCCTCAATGGATAAAACTGTAATAACAGGAATGGAAATGGAGATGGTGACTGTGAGAGAGGGTACTGGTGGGGCACTGTTGGTTGTCATCTATGGCAGAACATTGTATGCATCAAAGTAATCTGAGTGCACGGATCGAGTCTCTAGTGTTTGTGAATGTTCATCAAACCAATTATCGGTGAGGACTGTAACCCGGTTTCTTATAGTGATGGTATTTCTAAATACACAAAACAGATCTATGGATAGCAATGGTTAGAAGGGGGAGCTAGGATGGGTGTCTCCGGAAGTTTGTAACCCTTAATGCGATGTGATGTGCATTATTGAGCTCACAGGTTTAAGTAACTCGTACTGATATTTCTATGAAATCGCAATTGTATCGAAACGAAAGTAACTTTGGTAAGCTACCAAAGCGACAACTAAATAGTCCCTGACCGAAGTTGTCGTTAACTGAGTTTATAATTATTATTATCTTGAACAACATGTTCAATTTCCTTTTTATCAGCGTTATTCGATTTACAGTAAGAGTTAAGTAGGCGCCAAGTCTTTTTAACGTCACCTTTAAATTGAGTAAACCTGCGCGTAAAGAATCTCTTTTTTGATGACCTTATCTGATTTGTCACATAGTTTCTGAATCGGTTATATGTTTCTCGAGATATTCGCCCTTCGTAAAGGAGGGCTAGGTACGCTTGACGTTTCTTTATATTTATCACGATGTCTCCAGTAATCCAGGGCTTTTGTTTATTTTTCGGGGTAACTGTACGGGTTACAATTGGGCAACACTGATTGTATGCGACCATTATAGTTTCAGTCAACTTTACTACTGCTTCATCAATGCTCGCTGCATCATTGCGTTGAGAGATGTGCAGTGTCGGTACTGATTCTTCTAGAACGGTGCGCACTTCTTATAAATTTGATTCGATTACTTTGCGATATGAGTAGGTTTCAGCCCGTGGCTTGGTGCAAGCAATATGGACATTTTTCTTAACAAGAAAGTTTGGAAAATGATATGATAAGTCAGAAGTAGTGATTCCAGAAAGAAAATCCCTTGGGTCTGTCATAAAGATATCGTCAAGCAGCGTTGCAGATTCCGAGGTTATTTGTGAAGGCTTTGTGATGATCGGAAGGAAAGATTGAGACTGGAAGGCTGTTAGGAAATTAGAGATTGGTTCACAGCTTTCATGTATCAGTAGATCACAATTGAAGTCACCGCATATTATTATGTCATTGTATAAGGACCTGTTGAACTGAGAAATAATACGATTTAGTTCATTTATGAAGGATATAGGACAGGCTGTAGGAGGCCTATACACCGTTCCAAGCACAATGCGTTTACCATCTCTAGACAGTTCTACGAAGAATGATTCTATATGGTCCTGATTCATTGATGCACCCGCTATGATTCTCATGTCTATGTGGTTAGAAATATATGTACTGATGCCTCCGCCTCGCTGGTTTTTTCGTAGCGAATGGTAACTATGATAATTTTCAAATCGAATCATGTCTTTGCTCGAGTCATCTAGCCAGCTTTCGGTGAAGCTAATCACGTCTAGGTTATATTTAAGTTCAGTAATAGTACATTGTATATCTTCTAATTTTGAATAGAGTGACCTACAGTTCCAACACAGGAGTGAGAAATCATGGCGAGTTATTCGTATAGTTTCGTTGAATTTTGATGTATTAGTATACCTACAGTCTTCAGAGTCGTTTAGGTTTGGATATATTCTGTTCAAATGATTGAGATCTGGGTCGATTTCACCCAATATATCAGCGTGATCAGCCATTTAAATTTAGGAAATAGTAAGAAGTATTACATAGCTTACAACGAAATACAGAGTCAAGCTTAAAGAGATATTCCTGTCTAAAACACTAGCTCATGAAGTAAGAGAGAATTGAGTCGAAAATCTATCGCGATTTCGTGAGTACACACAAAATTCAGTCCATGAGCGAATAACATTGGAGTTCAATATCACAATACTGGTGCAAAGTTCACAAGGCGTTTTCACAAGTTCACAAACAACAGGTAATAAGTTTTAAAGAAATGACGACAATGACATAATCAGCTAATATGGTTTACGCGTAATAATAGCTTTAGTGGTAAAAGAAGAAAAATTCACAGTAATATTGGTAGGTAAAGATTGCTGATTGCGTTGTCACAGAAGTTCACACACAGCTGTCATAAATGTTTACACGCACATCTGTTTTACATTTGTCAAGATTGAGGTTAAACTGATATGTAATTGAGGTGAAACTGAAATGATACCTAATTGAGATGAACTGACATGATACCCAAATTGATTTGAAACCGACATGATATCTAATTGAGGTGATCACCCAGTCTAGTCACCCATGACCTGTTTCGATGACATATTCAGTTGTAGCATCAGATATTGCTCGAGGTCTTCTGGCGTGCTGATCTGGCGGCGTCTTGAATCTGGGTTTCCGGGGTGAGATACGAAGATGTTTCCGTCCTGTGTTCTAGGGACGGAAACATCTTCGTATCTCACCCCGGAAACCCATATTCAAGACGCCGCCAGATCAGCACGCCAGAAGACCTCGAGCAATACCTGATGCTACAACTGAACATGTCATCGAAACAGGTCAGGGGTGACTAGACTGGGCTGAAACATTGAATTTAATTCATATTAATCAGGCTGAAAAAAGTTCGAGTGATGAACAGATTTACGTTATATATCTGTGTTTTTCTGTAATGTTAATGAACGAACAAAGGTACCAGTGGAAAAGGATTTCTTTTCGTGAAAATAATGGAAAAAGTTTTCCCCTGTGAGAAAAACGATTTTAAAGGCATCCTTTATTTATTTATCCCCATTCATCATGCTTTTGGATGGAAATTTTTCCGCGGCAAGCTCTTGTAATTCTATATTTGCAAGAAGGATTTATTATTGGCTTCTTTCAATTATTCCCTTGACTTGTTCTCGTGCCCCCTCAGGAGTATACAACTATTGTATCTATAAAAATGAGTGCTTCCGGAGGCAAATGTGAAAACCTGAACTGAAAATCAGGTAAGCCTTTTGGAGAAACATGATAGCTTATCCTTTTTGTAACTGACCAATTTTTATATCACTTGCTTTTCAGCACCTGTGTTCTTCATCTTTTATCTTGTTTCATAAATTTATTTCCCAACTTGCGCTTTCTATACGCAGGGAATCCTGTGTGGCAACACACCATGTGCATAGATTCTCATTTCCCTCAACTCTTTTTGCAATAGATCCTTACTGCTTTCTCGCCTTGAAAAACAACTGTTATAGTCAGGGAGACTCAAACTAACTTAGGAGTACCTAATCAGATTTTTTTTAGTGCTACAGTTCTATGGGAAATGCGAGGAACCTCGTCCGCGACATCTTCAATGTTGTTGACTCATTTTTCATTTTGTTCATTTTTCAATTTTTCGTTTAAAAGGAAACATAGACTGCCGCAGTTGACACTGAGCTTGTGAAGCGCCTTTCCCGATTAAATTTCCTCCGAACCTTTCTGTCGCCTTCCACGTGTACGGCATCGATCATTCGCGTATTAAAATTAAATTGTGTGAGGTTTACGTGTGTGAATCATTTAAAAACGATACATATTGTTGCCTCGCGACTTATGTATACATTGAAGCAGAGCCGTTACTCAGTATGATTTCAGACCTATAGTTTGCTTTCCTCATTCCTTTATTTCGTATTTCACCTTTATATTTTCATTTACCAGGATCGAAATGTGTTTTTTGCCCCTGAGACATAATGCCTTCTAATTTACTCCCATCAAATGTAAAATTTATGATTCAATTGTGAGATTTTCGCAAGTTGGAAGTAGAAACTAGAGATCGCTTGAGCGCAAGACTTCAGTTTTTATTCCCACCTCATGGGATTCGAACTTTGTAGCTGTGGTTCAGTTGTAATAATACTCGAATAACCGTAATTATACTCTGATGCTCGTGAATGGCATCAGTTTTTGTGTAGCTCTGCATCACAAGAACGACTACCCCTATCAGTTAACTGCAGCTTTCCCCCGAGTTATTGAATCTAACAACACCACCAGCCTTTGATGATCTCGTTTGTTTGGTTGGACTGTTGATTTACGGACTATGAACTGTTTTAGAACTTTTACCAAAGGTAGTGATTGAGGGTCATAGTTGACCAACTTCAAATTTATTTTACTCGATTGGTAAAAGTACATCAATAGTTGGTCTGTGAATTTTGCAAGTTAAATTTTATGCGTTTGTTTTACCTCTTAAAACAACAAACGTTTTAGTGTCTGCTGTCCTTGAGTAATATCGTATTCTCGATGACACGAATTCTGTAACCTTTAAACTTAAAATCTGAAAATGCACGTGTACGATGATGAATAGTTATTTTCACATCTCACACTCCCGTGAGCAAACAGTAGGCCCAAAAGAAGCTATTTTTTGAAGGTATTTTCTCAGGAAGCGGCCTTGCTTTTGATCCATGAGCGTCCACAGCAGGACACGCCTCACCGCAATCTAGCCACTGTTGACCGAGTGTGCGGCGCTATCTTTTATTGATGACCGCCAACAAGGCGACGTTAAGTCGTTCCTACCTTCAAAATATCTTGCGCTCCGAACCAAGCTTACTGGTATCTCATACCAGCCTTTGAATTGCTTTTTGCCGTCACGTTTTCGCTAGAATATTGCACCATGTGGGTTGCGTAATTTCTCTGCCATAGTGTGGTAGCGCCCGTACGGACGACTACAATTCTCGAGGTGTCAAACTTGTATAGCTCGTTTCGATGTAGCATACACCTTATTCATGCATCTATCATATCGATTTGTAATTCGTCTTTCAAAAACTTGGAAATTTTTCCGACACTTGAACTTACGAGCGCTGAGTGTACGCGCTATCCTTCTTTGGTTTTCATGATCTAACATTCGCCTGATTCATGTGCGTACCTCAGCCTCATGCACGCTGCCTGATTTTATTACAGTTATGGTGAAACAAATTGCAGACAAATAAGCGAATAATATTCAGTTGAAGGAACATTTTCCCGATGTTTGTAGTAGCTAATTATGTTTTATCAAGATCATGGTTTCAAGCATCAATGATTCATTTTTAACGCGATGTAAAACGAAGAAAATTTTCCTGAGTGGTAATAGCCGTGTTTGCCGAAGATTGTCAGTGTTAAATACAGAATTGCCGGTCATTTTCGCACGAGCAGTAACCGAGCTTCGTGCTCATGCTTTACAACACAATTACAATTTCCACACTTTGTTGTGGTTCTAAGAAAACCATTAATTGCGAATCGAGCTTCTGCCAAAGAATATATATTTTTTTAATTTCAACATTCTTAAACAACAGCGACAATGTTTTCGGGAAACTCGCTGCCAAACCTGATCATTGGGACAGGAGGAAAATCGTTTTTGACCTTGTTATTTCAAGCTAAATTTTTATTCCGAATTATCTGAGGGGAAACTTCGTCATGCGGATGATTTCAAGCCAACGGTGGATCAGTTGATTGACATTCTAGGCTCAATTCTGTGATCAGGTTAAGGCTTCAGTTATCACATTCCCCTGAGGACCTATTTGCTACCGGCTCTGTGTTCAACGCGACGTTCTTCTCACCCTGGCTGTTCAATGTAGCACGCATGAAGATGTTAATTTAGGGATAAGAGAGAGGAGTGAGCATGCTAATTTCTTCCCTCATCAGATGGTAGTTCGGGACTGCTTCAGTTTCATTTCGAAAGGACGTTTCATTTTCATTGCGGCGGTTCATTCATTTTCAAACATGGGCTTGCTAACTTTCATGAAGCAAACCCATAAACCTTACTCATTGCCGTCAACAGTTTTGGCAGCATCGAATGGTGTCCTTTCGGCGTCTCGCAGGAGTGGTCCCATCACAAAAATACTTGTACGATTTTCTACGTAGATGCAGCCCTTAATGCCAGTTTACACTATAATTTGAAATCTAAGCCCATAAATCTAGCTTGTGCCTCCAAAAACGGCATAATCTAACGAAAAGTTTGGCAATGGGTTAGTTCAGCAGTTGTTAAAGGGTAAACCATGAAGAGTTTTTTCTTCATTTTCTATATCGCAAGAAATATGATCCAATACATTTGGTTTCGCATTTGAGGTGTTATAGTAGTCTTGGTATGGTCTCTTTTTCTCTTTTTTTTTACATTCTGTATGTGTTTGTTGCTATTGCTGCCGACTAAGCATCTCTGGATACCCCTAAGGTCAGAAATTAGCTCTGTCTTAGCTCGAACTTACTGAGCTTCAATAATGTCTGCCTGAGTGAGACTTTGAGTCACTTAGAGTAATGGGAGTATTCACTAACAGCAGTTGTACTACAGAAATATCTGCGTTTCTGATTTTGTGCACTTTTGCTGAGCCCGGTTTCCACAACAAAATTTACTTGAAAGCATTGATTTTTGGAAATCCTTTTTTTTAGTAAAGCCGTATAAAAACACCACGTATGATAATTTAGAATGCAAAATATCGGGTAGACTTGCTCATCTCACTAATGGTGTGAATATGTACGTTTTTATACCTGCCGATTTCTGTACACTAAGTTTATCGGATTTCGTTCATAGCAGCTGAAGTGTTCACTTTGGCGCCATCTCGTGGATGAATCCAGGCATAAATTTAATCATTTCTGAAGTAACTATTCAAGAAAATGTGCCCATACTTCCACGTCTCCAATTCTAGATGAAAATTTGAAGACGAATTTGACACAACGATGTCTAATTTGCATTGTTAAACATCACTAACGGCTCGATGTTTACCATGAGGACTTGAACGTAGTTTGTAATTGAAAACCCCCGCAGGAGATACAACTAATGAATTTATGGGAATTATCACACCCAGAGGAATATGAGAGGTCTCAATCCTTAGGTTAAGTAGGCCTTCATTTTTTTAAAATAAAATAGGGTTCTTGTTTTGTTGCGACCATCATATTTTGGTTCACTGCTATCCTGTCTCGTAGCACCTACAGCTTTCTTCTTCAATTTTTATCTTTTTTCATGAAATCCTTTTGCAACTTGTTGCTCCAATATACCTTGTGCATAGATTCCGCGTTCCCTCAAGTATATTAGTTTTTTTTTTTTTGTAATGGACCAACTTTAATCGCTCTCCTGCTGTTTTTTCCAGCACCTTTGACGTCCTTCTTCAAGTTATATTTTGTTTCATAAACTTTTATCGTAACTTACTGTTTCTATGTACCAATGTATCTTGTGTGGGAACATAACCCTGAGCATAGATTTCCAGTTCCCTAAACTTAACACTTAATGGTGCCTTCCACCTTCTTCTCCTCGGAAAACATTTGTTGTAGTTTAAGAGGCTTGATATAACTTATCATGTCTAAATCTTCAATCACCTCATCTGTAAATTTGTTTGTATTAGACAGTATAGTCTGCGACGTTTCAGCTGCGATTGGAATAAACGATCGTAATTAATGAGTAATTCTGCTTTTGTCAGTACGGTCTAACCTAAATTTGAGCCATTTTGACATTGACTTCACAGAAGAGTTTGTTTAACACGTTGACTCCGGTGGTTAAAACTGAAGTTTTTAATTTAACTCAGATTGAACTCAACTTTAACGTTCAAATTTCAAATGATCAAAAAAATTGTTGAAAAGTGTCATCTGGATTTGGTTAAGCACAATTAAAAGTACAGTTTACAACAACCGATAAGTCACTCGTGATCTGGAAATACACTTAGTAACCTCGATGGGTCGCCAAACATTCATCGTGTTAAACGTAGCTATAGATGAAGGCATATTTATGCCGTGTTCTGCGTTGCTCTACCAATTTGGAGCAGTTGTTGCCGGACAGTTGTTGCTCTGTAGCACCATTGGCTCCTCATCGTAGGGGCATCATAACCGATACCGCGGACAGAAGCATGATCCATACGGTCTCCAAGCCCAACGGGGCCGTCATTTTAGAGCTTTTCAGCCCATGCTTTCCAGCCCACTGCATTCATTGGGCAATTGAATTACATGCGATGTGGACTTCAGGCTCACAACTTCAAAGTTCCTGGCCAGTAAAACATCAGATTTTTTGTGCTCAATTCTAGGTTCTCATGGGAAAAAAATTTTAATTCATATTTTGCGTGATCATTTGAGATTATTTGATTTTCAAATGTAACCAGCACTTGATGATGCAGATACTTACGTTTTTCAACTTTGTAAGTTTCAAGTTCCTTTTGTCACGATCACGTCTGTCGATTAACAGCAATCATACATAAATTTTTGAAGTAGAAAAAAATTTAAATCGTTTGAGGAACTGTAATTGATATTAATTGCAAATCCATCCCATCAGTATACGGACTTTCGCATTAAATGAGGGCCTAACTGCAAATGTTTATTGCACCGTTTTGTTCGTGTCGTATGAAGTTTTAATTGGCTTCTTGTGCCAATTTCTTTCTCATTCCTGACATTCGAGAATATAGTATGACGGCATTATTCAGATTGAAAATATCTTGAATTTGTTGTGCGGTAAACCATGTTCTCCGAGCCAGCTGATTACGACTTGTTGGATATTTGTGTACGAAAAATTAGTTTACAAAACTTTAGAGCTGTCATTCATTTAGTTTTACGTGCATGTAGAACCAGTTACTTCTTCTCACTTTAATATCGACAAAATCGTCGGCTACGGTTAGCGCTTAAGATCATGTCTCAATGTAAGTAGAGATTGTTCTCCAATGTGTTTTTTTTTTATCAATGTGTCATTATTACGAGTAATACATTGATTTTTTAAAAACCTTTTCCAACTGAGAATAACTAGGGAATACACTGGTATGTTTCTCTCTCAACTATTTACACAATAATTGAAATAGCTATTTCAGTGTGCTCACTCATTAAGGATATATATATTAAACATTTTTATGAAGAATAATATTGTACATTCTATTAATCAATTTATTTGTGAATGTATTCATTCCTACTACTTCAACTTTAACTTTCATTGTTGCACAATTTTGTGTTACCAAACGTTAGCAATCATCACCTATTATTTTAAATGAATTTAAATCTGCATTCTGATATCGAAAAATTTGAATTTTTAACGACTACATCAGCCAACGATATACGATTAGCCAATTTTTTATTGGAAGCCAATATCAACAACGCATGATGAACAACATTGTGAAATTGACTCATCAGCGCAAATATTTATTTGATTGTTCTGTTTCAGCATTGCACTACAGTTTTTTTAGACTTATGTCACAATATTGTTTTATTTCTCATTCTTGACAAGTTTTCTGCTGATATTCATAGAAAGAAATGCACAAATTCATCACGAAGGGAAACATATTCTCTTTTACATACAGTGGGGGCAAGATAATACAACACGTTTATTAAATCGTCTGATTCCACATTTAAAAACCACGTACAAAAACGAAAATTAATTCTATATATAAACACTAGCATAAACAGGTTAATAAAATGTCTAAAACCTACAAATATTTAATAGACAAATATATGGGAACATGTATAATAAATACGTGAACAAAAGTTTACATCACATTTCAAGATATACATACATCACTACTTCGTTGGGTTGCCGTTATTAGTTATGGCCTCGAGATGTTTTGAGGAGTTCACTGCCAGCCTTTTACAAGTTTCTAGTGAAATCTTATTCCATTCATCAATGCAAACTTTTTTTTGTGTTCAGTGATGTTGTTGGACCTCTCCTCTGAATCTTCAATGTCAATTCTCTCCACACGTTATCGATCGGATTCACGTCCGGGGATTGACTGACCATTCTAAAATGTTTTTCTTTTTCACCCCCAATCATTCCTTGGTTTCGTTTGCAGTATGCTTTGGATCGTTGTCTTGTTGAAAGGTTCATCCACGTTCAATTTTAACAAACGAGGTGAAGGTAGGAGCTGCTCATCCAATATTTTACGATATTTTCTGTCATTCAAGGTCCCTTCAATGATGTGAAGTTTACCTACCCCTAATGAGCTGAAACATCCCCACAACCTGTTTGAGCCACCTCCAAACATCCAAACAGTGGGTGTGGTACACTTTGGTTAATACTTTTTGTTTTGTTGCCTTAAAACATGGTTTGAGCTGTTTCTCCGGAATGGTTCGGTTTTGGTTTCATCTGACCACAGTACTGAGTTCCAAAACGCTGCTGGCTTGTTTAAATGGGCGTTAGCATACTTCAGCCTGGCCTTGACCTGACGTTTCTAGAGAAAAGTGTTCCTACCAGGAGTGCGAGAGCGAAGACCTTTACGGCGTAATGTCCTGCTGATCATGTGTTTACTGGCTTCGATCCCAGTTGCCTTGAGATCATTCTTACATTCTTTCACGAGTATTTTGAGGCCTCTGCACCACTGTTCGGACCAATTTTTGAACAGCACGGTCGTTAATCTTCCGTCGACGGCCAGTTCGAGGCTTGCCAAGAGTCGTATTCCGGCATTTCCACTTACGTATCATGGTTCCACTTGAGGTTATAGGAACACACAGTTGTGGACATATCTTCATTATGGAGATCCACAATACGTTCGCGAAGGTCTTGGCTGATGTCCTTATTCTTACCCACGCTTTCGATCTTTCAAAACGAGAGCTGCTGTACCAATGACACGTTGTTGGAGATGAATGCTGATGAAAGTTCAGTTGCCAAGTTGTGGAATGTATCAGATCATTCTGGAGTAATCCTACAGTTATTTTAATGTATAATATCAAGGTAAAAGTCGGGTACTGTAAACTTTTCTTCACTTATTTATTTTATATGTTCCAATGTATTTTTTGTAATAAATACTTCTAACTTTTAAATGTAATATTAACCTTTTATAGTATTCTTTATATATAGTCCAATTTTTGTAATTGTGCGTGGTTCATAAATGTGGAATCAGGCGATTTAATAAACTTGTATTATTTTACCCCCACTGTACATAGAAACACGGTTATTCACGGTTTCAGTTGACATGTAAAAAGCAAAAAGTTATTTTCAAATTTCTTCTTCATTCTCTATGTTACATATTCAAATTTTGGACGCGTATGTTATTACCTGGGAGTGTTGTTTAGCTAATGTATATAGTGTGGATACGTACAAGCGCGCCGCTGCTTTTAAACGTCATTTCGACATACCATTGTCGATAAACTCATTTATGTCTGAACGTTTTTGGACTACAAAGAGTGTGAAATCTGAAACGTAGTACGAGATGCGATTTCTACTCATACCGGTTGTTAAAGTTTGAACGTTTCCGTAACTCACTCAATTTTAAGCGTTCTATTCACTATCTTTGGCTCTCAACTCTCTCCGCATTCATGTAAAAAATAGTTCTCGTAAATTTTGACACCTAAAATTACCTGACAGTTTAAAATTTATTTGATATTCGATTGCAAATATAGTTCTTTCGTCGAGAATTTATTTTCATGTCTTTCTTTCGATCATTTATTCAATCATTGACAGGGTTTTAATTAGACCCATGTATGTTCGCTAACTAAGCACCTTTGTGCAAAAAAGTTTAAAAATTCACTACATTTCATGACAACTTCATTAGAAATGACCTGTTTTTCTCTTCTCATTTTGTACGCTTCTAGTCGATTCTAGGTATAGGGTATAAGTTTTATTTTGAGCAATATTATTCTGCTGTAATTTTTTGTACGGTATTGTGTAGTAATAGCGTTGTATTCTGCATTGTTTATTCGTTTTACTCTCGGTGGCTCGAATGTTATGCACGTTTTTCACACCGTTCAAGATGCCGTGAGAACTGCGGCAAAAATTGAAAATTTCTCACTCATTTCTGATTCTTTGGGACTTTTTGTGATTGGCTTAAAGTTTGATCTTGGTCCGTTTTCTACGGAATTTTCTCAAGTGATCACTGTGGAGTTAGCACTGCTATCAGCTAAAACCTTAGACTTTGTCTCAGTCTTTTACTATGGATATTTCTACGGCAAAGAAGATCAGCACAGCACATAGTCTACCTCTTACACGAATATACTCGTTTGTTGGTATATTTTTTTTACCTCATTTTGTCGCATCGGCAAGTTGCTTAAGTTGTCCTTTTGTCAACTGCCAGTGAAATGTAAAAATTTTAGATTTAAAAGTCCCTAAATTAAGAAAATTTTTTGTATAAGCGTAAGTCTAATAACATGTTTCTCTCGGGAAAGAATAATTGATTAAGACTTGAGTACATTTTACTTTTTTATACAATTTGGAATATTTATGAGGGCACCATTTCTTAAACTGATAGATTTGAAAAGCTGTTATTCAATAAACAGTTAAAAAAATACACTCAGCCGTTGTTCCAGAACAAAATATTCACTCTTTTTTTGGGATATACATTCACTTTATTTCTGCGATAATCAGTTAAACGATCAAAAAGTTATGCTGAATTATTTCAAGAGTTATGTTGAAACATTGACAACTTCACCCTCAAAAGAGAAAACTACCCGAAAGCACGTCAGTTGTACTCAACTCGCTCGCCGTTTTTTCTCTTCCTTTCCTCAGAAAAGAGTACCCAGTCGCTTTCTTCAATAATGACTACGTTATGTTTTTGTCATTTCCATTTTTCGTTACAACTTTTATCAGCAGGCAAGAGTGGATTTATTTTCAAGCCTAGCTTTCTGAGGTTGAACTCCTGGCAATGATTTCATATTACTTGCTTCCAACCATTACGAGGAGATTTCATTCCACGAAAATGTACTTCACACAATTACGTTTTGTCGTATTTTACGAACGAATGTGCGTATTTTTCGTGTGAAGCTCACTTTTCTTTTTTTTCTCTTCGTCATTTCTTTTGCCGTTCCCTGAGCACTCTGCGTCGAAATGTCCTCTCAATTTTTTCCCTAGAGGCATCGTTCCTTACGACGGTTTCGCTGTGAATGAAAAAGCGAGGAAACGCATTCGTGAAGACCATTTTTATTCCCTTGCAGAAAGTGGCACGCGTGGACGATGGAAGAATTTTTTAATTTAGCTCTTCGACTTTGAAGACTACACTTTGAACGGAGACAGAAGTAACGCCGGTACACCGTATAATACCATATAAATTATAAAAGGCTTGAATGCTCGTGGAAAAGACGCTTTGTTTGATTAATTCGAAAGAATACCGAGCGAGCGCTGGAATTTATAAATATCAAATAAATACAAGTTGCAAAATCTGAAGCTTGATCTATGCAATGGGATTAAGATAATTCAACATATGTGCTCTTTGTACGAACTTTTTCGTCACAATAAAGGTGTTCTCCTCCAATTCCCCTTCGACGCAATATTACGCCGTGACATATGGTGAGGTTTCACATATTCTGTGCTTTTGAATTTTCCCGAAAGGGCCCACTCTGCAGTCCATTACTTAATTTTGTCGCATTTCCTGTATTTCGGAATTCTGTCGCAGGTTTTACACCCGGAAGATTCGGACGACTGGACACTGCACATTAAAGTCGTCACTCCCAAAGACGCGGGGCTCTACGAGTGCCAGGTCAACTCGGACCCCAAGATTTCCAGAGAAGTTACCTTGAAAGTAAAAGGTGCGTCCTTCTTACTGAAATGCTTTCGCTGCCCGGAGGGCACACAGAATAATTTGTATAAATGTGCTATGGGCAAACATAGGAAGAGGTAAAAAGAGTGAAACGGCAAGGACGTTCACCTTGAACCTCGTCAGAAGTAAAAATAAATGCTGATAGCTTGATAATCCGACTGAAAAGTATTCGTTTATGAAAATCATTTTTGCTGTTAATCTTTTTGATGTTGTGAGGTTCAGAAATACTTTCAGAAGCGAATAGTTTATCGTTAGATTCTGTTTGCGTCAAGTTTATGCGCCATTCATCGCACAATAGAAAATTCACGTTCCCTGTTGAAGCTATGAGTGACCAGGAGCTCGATTTTCTTCTTGTTTTATGTGAAAAATATGTCCGTAAGATCAGAAGCGTTGGGGTACAAGTGATAAAGATGCGTTCAATCTAGAGTTCGTGGTAGATGGTAAAATATCGGTCAAGTATCTAGCAGTCGAGCTACGAACGACAACTAACCAGCTCTTACGAGTAGTTTTCTAAAACTAGTTGAGCATTTGTTCCAATTTTTTATCGTTAGATGTTTTACAGTAGAGCACCATATGAGCTTTGATTCGTCTACGCTACTAAGGTTGCCTCAAAAGTTTATTGATGCGGATAAAATTGTGTTTCAACACCTTAGGAACTTGTTTCCGTGTGTGCATGATAAAATTTTAGACATTTCTCAGTCTAAGACTTTGCACCACAGCAGAGAACTTATAAGTTCAGATATTAACATGTATACAGCCGAGGCAAACGTCGAGTGTGGAATTCATTCATCAAATAAAAAAAAATTATATTCACTTGGTTTTTTCCAGAACACAGCCAGCTCGACGACCCTGGAACGTTTCTGCAAACCACAGATGCTCGTGAGTATAGAAGAAGAGTAAAAATATATGCACGTGTTTGGAAAAAAATCATTCACTATCATTAGAGGCTTTTGTTTGATTTATCCCAGAGATTCAAATAAGTCCTTAAGGTTGAGTGCTTTCCGAGGTTAAGCGTGCACTTTGTTAACTGTTATTATTGCTGTGGTGTATCGTAAAATTGTTGAACGATACTGAGTTTAATATTTTATGACTATAGGCTTTCTCTGTTGTTCTCTCATTAGACGTCGAGACACAAAGCCTTGAGCGCATTGTTCCACTGCCACAGTTTTTCATCACTGTTCGCTGCAAGTAAATGGCTCCATTTAGAATCAAATAGGACAACAGTGATTAAAATTTTTACCTTCATAATGTCTTGTTTGTGTTAATTTTTGTATGAAGAAATGCAGCGCTTTGTTCAGCTATACTTACGTGAATGTCATCTTTTACTCACTCTTTTCAGCACTCTTTTCTATCTATTCAGATTGCATTTCTTCACAGCTTATTTTTCTGTCACCGCAGACGGAAACTAAATAAACGCCAAAATTTTGCGTTCATGTTGCATTTCCATGTGATCATTTCAATTATATTCTACGAATTTGTTAGTCATTCTTTTATCGCCATAATAGTGATACCATCATTTAGATATTTGTTTAACGTCCGCATGTTGTACTCATATTACCGTTATCACAACCACCATCATTAAACTCGCACCAGCATCATGTAGTCACCGACATCACAACGATCAGGAAGTGACTGCCACTCGACAGTCAACTTCAATCACATTAGGGCCCAAATTTCACAAGGAATAAAATATATTAGAGCTGTTTAAGAAAGTGGATTTTGTAATCCACTTTGACGGTAAAGGGCTAATATTTATAATGATAGTACTAGCAGTATGTAGTTAGGACGTCTATTTCAATCATAAACAAATTAATCAAAATGATGTTCATTTTATAGTTCGTCTCGCAGTTTAGATTTAATGCGGGACCAACTCAAAATCACTATTGTATTATTGTAAATTGTACTACTGAGTATGATAATCGCATTTCATGGTTAGATAAGTGACCTGATATTAACCAAAACATCCATCGATTTGTACACGTATTAAAACAAATCACAATTTACATGTTTTGTAACATTTTTTGGCAACAGATATGAATCTGGCATGAGAAGCTTGAACAATCTGAGAAGACTCATGCGGTCTGAAGGGATTTGCAATGCCTTCTAGAGCCATAATTTTCGTTTTGTTTTAAGTGGTCGTAAGACTTATGAGAGGAGGTCGTGTTCGCACCGATAGCAGAGGGTCTCTGGGGTAGTGTTCTGCACCAACCGCAGACGGCTGAGACCGTGTAATCTCCACAAAATGAGCCCTGTATCTAACATCGTATCATACAGCCCTAGCACCTTGAGTTATTGCATAATTTCGTGTCCTTTTCGTAGAGTTTTTTCAGTTTTTGTTAATTAATTATTCTAAAAGAATTTCTCAGTTGATTGCTCAACTGCCCAACTTGTGCTTTTGTCTTCAGTAGTACGTTATTTTAAAATTTCTGTGTAAGAATCTTGGTATAATTCTACTAGTAAGTACATTTGTTGTGAAATTGTTGTCACTGGCTATCTGACTAGGCTCTCGAAGAAGATAGTCGACTACGATGCTGTGAAAAGCAGTAATGCGTTACTATTTACGTCATAATCGTGCGCCTCGACAGAAAGAAATAGCACGGCGCGGCAAGAAGCACAATACTGAAGTCGTTCTAAACGTTGCCTGTAACTGAAGGTTTTGTTGCCTTGTTTTGGGACCCGGTCGAAGCGAAGACAGGAAGCCGTTTGGCTTGTGATCTTGAAGCTGGGGAAGCTTGCGGTGCTTTCTTTTTGTGCCTTTTGTACTGCTTTACGCAACGGCTTCTGTCAATGGGGATTCAGTTATACGTGCGTGCTTGCTTTGTCATCTAAAGTGACTGTTTTGATAGCTTATTCAATAACTAAATCCACTGAAAGCATTATGAATAGGTTCAATGGTGAAATGTTTATGCTTTCTTTTGGAATTTCAGGTTCAGATTGTACAGAAACAGTTCTTAACTGGTAATGCTTATTCATTTGTACTATTTAATGAGCATTAATTCCTGTACTCTGAACCAAATTAGTCCATTTCAGTATAATTTTACGTCACAACTTTCATTGAACGTCAGTCATGCTTTCTTTTGCCCTTCTTCGAAAAATTTTGTGGGTCAATGATTAAAAAAAAGTTCCTTACGGGCTATGAATAAAAACACATTATAAATAACGTGCAAGCCTTCTCTTAAGGTTCATAAATATGAAGATACAAATTGTTAGAGCAATGCAAGAGTATGTATAGTGGGTCACGCGCTCTATATTTATCGTTGGCCCGTCTAGCGCGCAGTGCCCGCAAGTCACTTACACCGATCACACAAGCCCCTAGAGAAATGCTGCGCGCTCTTGTTTGTTTTGAGAGCTAGGCCTGCGTTGTGCCAAAAATGGTTTATGGTTAAGCTTACGCTCGCCCAGGTTTGGCAGAGTGTACTTGTGAAATTCTCCCAAAAATGAATGCCAAAAGCCAATGTCATCATCGAAAAACTACCTTTGATATTGCGGTTCAAGGGTGTAGAAGCCCAGTAAATTGACTGAAGAATAATTTTGGTGCTACTTGAATACTGACTCAATTTTGCTGCATGCATCAGCGGCAAAGCATCTCGATTAAGGACGCGCCCTCAAATCGCTGCGCACACATCAAACGTGGTCTCCACATCGCAGTGATTCATTGGTTCAAATCGGTGAAAGATGAGTAATGGATCACAGCGTGTTAATAGCTCATCTTCTACGGTAGTAAAAATGCTAAATCACTTGTCGCGTTTACACAAGCGAATGCTCCGTGATAGCGAAGCATAAGGAAACATAGAACATATCTCTCGATATCTGTGCACTGCTAGTTTTAGTTCGGTCAGAATGAAGTGCACGTAACAGCATGGGGTATTGAGTGTTTAGGTCAATTAAAGAACAATTCAGACGGCGTTCTAGTGTATCCACTTCCAATGTGCGTTGCACAAAAATTTGTGAACAAGATCCTAGTGTACAAATGATTTTCTATATTATCAATAAAATGCTGACATGCTTTAACAACATTTGTAACAGAGAGTTGTGGATCTAAGGTCATCACAATCGGTGATGGAAATCACTTTTAATGGAAATCAAACGTTGTGAACGGCATTTCGAAGACGCTTCTGAAACAGTTTTTACGCTGATGAAATCTTGAAATATTTTCTAATTGAACCTATCTTTGCTGGCTCTCTTAGACGGAGAGGAAAACTTGGTTTTCAGTATAGCTCTGAGTTCTATTATATTTCAAATTTGTTTCACTTATCCATAACTGGTAATAGTTAGGTATAGGTGCCTCATACTTGATAATAATTAGGTAATTGTCGGCTAGCTTCACTAAACCATCTCAAAACCATCCCATACAGATAAGGATATACGTAGGATAGCCACGTATTTCCAGACCGGATTTCACTACTACGGATTTTGACCGAATTTTGATTCGTGTATTTGCTTACATTATTATACCCTTACTGAAGCTCAAATCCCGTAGTTCATGCCCATGACAGCAAGAGAAACGTTAGTTTCCCAGAAAAGTAATGAGAGAAGCGAGTTGTGGCTGTTAGTGCTGTACATGTTAGAATATGTTTTAGAGTTGCGCGATACATTTGTGAGAGTGTGCTGCCTTCTTTCTTGTACGCTGTGGTGCTCTCAACAGTACGTTTATTTATTGCTGCGGTCTAGCATTGCCGCGGACTTGCGATGCACGCAGATTGTGCCTTGGCTTTTGCTCCGAAAGGGCAACGTGAGCGGCACAATGAGCGAGTCTCTTCTGCTATAAATTGCCTCTCGTGTTTTTTTATTTCACTGTATTGCACTGCATCTCATTACTGCATTTCGTATTATTTTCAAGAATATGAGAAATAGAGTGAAATTGATTTTTGTAGGGCGTGTTTTAGTAAAGATAAGTTATTTTCTTCGTCTTTTAACGCGTGATGAACTGGAAAAATTTCGTAAGGTCGAGAAATTGGAAAAGAAATGTAAGGACAATGAATCTGTTTATTAACAGCGAAAATGTCTTGTGCTAATAGGCCTTCTTCTCTGATCTTTTCATTAGAGGAAATTTTGTCTCTCTTGAACCTGTGGAAATTGATGTGACGAAGTGCGTTACGTCTTATTCTAGATGATGCTGGATTGTGGCCTGTTACACGGAACTGAACGAAGTTGGAATCGGAATCAGATGTACTCATTTTACTTCTGGTGGAATGAAATTTATTGAAAGCACTACTTCCAGAAGTAACTTGTAGAAGACGACCAATAGCTTACCGAGCATGGACTTACATCTAAAATGGATTTATTTCACATTTTTCAGCACTGGCGTGATTTCCAGCCATAGAATTTGTACATTTTTTTATTTTCATTCGTTTCATACTTTCTCCTCCAAAGAAAAAAAACGCATGTCCGCGCAATTATTCTCTTGAATTCGTTTTCTTGCCGCAAAACTTCTAATTCATTTCTTCAGTTTACGATGATGAATGTCACTAACAGTCATTCTTTTTGTATCATCGTTGATATCATGTTTTGGTTCAAAATTTTCTCATTTTGCTGTACACGTAAATTTTAAAAATACATTACATATAGCAATGGATGGTAGCTGAGAAAGCCTATGATTAGACCTACCTAAGAAACGTATCAGTAAACGAGGAAAGAAACCTTAAAGCAGATACAGAAATTGAATGGAGCCCATATACCCCATGCAATGGCTGTGTTTTGCCTTTAGCTAAAATTTAGCAGCGTCCATGCATCGGGCCAAGCGATTTACGACGCGCCGCGCTGGTTGGACGTGGCTTTTTGAGTGATGCATTCAATTTCTCCGAGTGAACTACTTAAAAATGCGGGAGCGTATGCTGCGTCTGTCCGGCTTTTTTGTGGTGGATTCAAAAGTTGTCTGGAAAGCTGTAGTGTTGAATGATCCTCTATGAGTTGAATATTTCCCCTTCATCGTTTTGGATCAAATTTTAGATAAAATGATCTGTATGGGCAGTCATACACACGAATATGTCATTCATAAAAGTGAGCCTATGCTCTATTTTGCAATAACTGTCAAAGGAACTGAAACTGCAGTGATTAAAATGTAGACGAAAACTACGTGAGGGCCCGAGCGAAACGTTAGGTAGGCTTTCTTTTTGTTAAAATAGAACATATTTTTGTTTTGTTACGGTTCATCTCTTTTCGGTTCACTGCTGCCCTGTTTCTCAGCTCCTACTACTGTCTTTTTTTTAACTTTTCTTGTTTCATGAACTTCTTTCTTAGCTAACTGTTTCTATGCGCCCGGTGCCTAGATTCTGCGTTCCCTCAACTCCATACTCAATGGTGCCTTCATCCTTCCTCTCTTTGAACATCTTTGCTGTGGTAAAGGGAGGCTAAAACTTTCTTATATAATAATAATAAAATATAATAATGAAAATAACAATAATAATAATAAAAACGCTTTCGAAAATGATTCTAACACATTGTGGATTTATCAGTTGATTTTGCACAGAATGATAGATTTATTCAGGCAGAAACTTGCGTTTAATGAACCATCTAGAATGTCACCTCCCAGTGTCGTCTCGCTGAATGCTCCAGCAATAGTCGGCCATCATGGGAACGTCGCAGCGACCTTGATATCGATCTTCCATGATTGTGATATCCTGGTGAAAGCGTTCCCCTCGCTCATCACTCACGTCCCCCAAGTTTGCCGGATATGATTCAATATGACTTCAAGAAATGTATCTTGATCCTCATGTTGCAACCTACCTCCAGGAAACTTCGAGGTCCCATTCACTCGCGAGAAAGAGGGAACGTGCTGGGGGTCCGGACAACATCCCTTGCAAGTTCTAACTTCTGAATCTGCTTACGTGCACATGCACAAGAATGTGACAGTCTAAAACGAATAAAAATTTCGTAATTACGGTCTGTAAGCTTCCGGAGGCCAGATTGGCTAGCATGCACCATAGGCAGTGGGTTTATATGTACACAAATATTTCGGAAGTGGCACATGTGAGGAACTAATGAGAGAGTAGGAAGTATGAAGCGATGCTCTGATGCGCACCGTCAGACTCTATTCAAGCAAGAAATGAGTGCGTTTATTTGGAAATTGGGAGCCTGCAATTCCCCTGTTTACTCTTCCTGTTCACTAAACATAAGCTAATGGGTCAAACTCAACCTGACATAGCCTAACTTATCGTAACTTTGTTTTACTTTTTATCACAAGATGACGTCACATGCAACGTCAGCTAATTGTTTCATACACCAAACCTTTCAATCACTCAACTTTTTTTCTCTTCCGTAAGAAAGAAAGAATGAAGGAAAAATCGTTTATATCCAAGAAAGTTGATACATGAAATGTATAATTTGTTTGTTCTTAAAAATTTCCAATATCAGCTGAGATTTTTGTGAAACTGGACCAGAACGTTCAAACTACATTTTTAAAACTCATACTGACAATTGAGGCACATCTATCGAATCCTTTTTTCTGTATAAATGAGCCAAAAAAAATGAGTGCCTAAAAAATAGCTGCAATTTACACTGCTGAGAGCCCTCAAGTGTTGATGAGGTACAAATGTACCATGTCTGATGGAAGAACATCCGAGACACCTACCAAATTCCAAATTATTATGTAATATTTCTTTCACGTTCATATTCTCAATAAATCACGTAACTAATTTCCGTTTACCATCATTAAGGATATGACATACTTTTTACATTTTAATGTTTCCTTGCCGTTTTATGGTACATCCAATGAGTGTAACGAACTTCATATGTGATACACGGCACCCTCAGGGAGATGCAACTTATGTATTTATGGGAATTAGCTCTCTCAGAGGGAAAAAGGAGTTCCCGAGCTAAAAGTGTAGTAAGCCTTCCTATTGTTGAAATAGAAAAGGTTTTCTGTTTTGTTTTGGACCATCATTTTCGGTGACCTGCAGTTCTGTTTTTCAGTACCTACTGATTTCTTCTTCGACTTTTATCTTGTTTCATGAGCTTCTTTCTCAACTTACTGTTTCTCTGCCCATTGAGCATAGGTTCTGAGTTCCCATAGGTTCAAACTAAACGATGCCTTCCTCCTTCCTCTCTTTGGAACGCCTTCGTTGTGGCTAGGGAGATTAAACTAACATCTAATCTAATCTAATCTGGGACCTACGCACAGGAATTTGAGATTAATACGACCTTTTACTGAATCTAGCACTGTTGCGACTAGCGTGCGAAGAGCAAAGAATACCGAACAGTTAAGGATTCATTTCATATTATTTGAATCTATCTGAATTAACAATCTCTGAAGGGGAAATGTGAGGTCCCGTGCTAAGCAGTAAGTCTGTTTTTTGTTAAAACGGAACAAGTTTTCTGTTTCGTTAAGGACCATCATTTTTCGATTCTCTTCTGTCCTGTTTTTCGGCACCTAATACTTTTTTCTTCAACATTCCACTTGCTTCAAAACTTTCCTTTTCAACTCACTGTTTTCATGCGCAGATCTTATGCAAGAACACACCTTGTTCATAGATTTCGCGTTCTCTCAAGTCCTTACCAAACTGTACCTTCGTTCATTCTCTCTGTCGAACACCTTTGATGGGGCTAAAAATTTTGAAACAAACTTAAAATCAAACCTTTTGTAATATTACCTGTTTCATTGTGAAGTTAATAGCTATCTACATTGAGGTATGAGATTAAATTACTCAGGTGCGAAAAACTGTAAATAAATACATATTACTAAAGTGATCTTGATGGTAGAATCATGTCAGCGTAATAGATGGAACCCATGTCTTGGTTTTTAAGGTTAGCGTTCCTGTTGTGGAAAACATGTGCGCCCATTCTCAGGACTGCAAGAAGCGTGAAGGACTCGTGGCACGTGAAGAGCCGTAACTGAGAAGTAAAAAAAGCGAGCAGGAAACCCTCATACAGGGAATGACTTTTCTGAATTCATTTTTAAGCGAGGTGACCCTAGAGATCTGAAAGATTTAAAAAATTTGATTTATGTCGCCTATTAATCTCATACTAATAGTAAACAAGCAAACGCTTGCAAGTGCTGGTAACCTATTCTATCTTATTGTTAATAGCCCACTAATCTGGTGTGAGTTAATCTTATTTTTCTTATTTTACCTAATCAAAATAGTTTCTTATATCATTCGAAAGAATGAAGAATTCAAATATTCTCTAAAATCACCTTACATCAGGTTACAATAATTTCTTAACTCGATTTTTCAGATTACCACAATGACTTTCTTCCAGTTAAGGGGGAGATGCAGCGTGGTGTCTCATGCGGTGTACTTCGGCCACTTAAGTTGCATATTTAATATGCTAATTCCATTGTTTCATTTTCCATTAGCTCTCTCACTCGTGATGGAAGCGTGCGTATCGCCGTGCTGATCTTATCCACAGGTCTGCAAAGGTGTCGGTCATGTGTATGTAGTTAGAAAATACTTCTCTTTGATGAGGCCCTCGAGCTCCCTATGTGTTAAGGTCTGTTTATCTAATACCATTATACAGTGTTAATTATGATACTTTTAAGCCGCTGTTGATAATTCATTGTCTTACTCTTTAAAATGTTAACTCGGGAATTCATTCAGCCCGCATTGAATAAAATTTAATTAGAAAACACAAACTGTACTATTCATTTTATTTTGTGTAAAATCTTTGGGTATAATTATGGCCTCTAAGAAATCTAGCTGTCGCAGGCTTGTTTACGCTCAGGCTGATTTTAATTAGCCGTGTTTGCACAATTTCTCATTACCTATTTTCAGACAATTGCTAGTCCTTCATTATTTTGCACTCCCCTCAGGGGGATACAACTATTGTATCTATGGGAATTAGAGCTCCCAGGGGGACTATGTGAGGGCCCGAGCTAAGGGTTAGGTAGGCTTCCTTTTTGTTGAAATAAAATAGGTTTTTGTTCTGTTACGGACCATCTTTTTTCGGTTCACTGCTGTCCTGTTTTTTCAACATCTACTACTTTCTTCTTGAACTTTGATCTTGTTTCATAATCTTCTTACTCATCTTACTGTTTCTATGCCCTTTCTGCGTAGATTCCACGTTCCCTAAACTCCATACAAAATGGTGCCTTCCTCCTTCCTCTCTTTGGATCGCCTTTGTAGCGGATAGGGAGGCTTAAACTAACTAATAATCCAAATCAATTATTTTGCACTATATTTCACTAGCTGAAACAATTGTCATAAAAATAAACCACTTGTCAAAAGTTTAAAATAATGCAATGTCATATTCATGTTCTAAAATACTGAAAATAAACATCATAGTCACCAGCTGAATTTTACACGGCTTAGAGTTTCGCTTTTTGAAATGATTTCGCTTTTTCTCTTGAATGTATGGCCTTTCATTTTTTTTACCTCCGAACAGATTTCGCTCCTTTTTTTGAAGCTCGTGATGCCTGCTACATGGATTATAATTAAATTGAAAACTTGATTTTGGAAAAGATACTTTCATTTCTTCTCACTGGTTACACTGTTAACTCGTGGCATTATATTTTTTTACGCGTTTCACGGGTGTAAAATACTTCCCCCACTTCTATTTGCGCCCTACTCGGTAAATTTTTGTTCGCTTGTATTTCGTTCCACTGTGACATATTTTGCTCAATACAAAGAACACCAAATACTGAAATTAAGTAACTCGAACTTTTTTTCATGTAAAATGCATTCCGGTTCAATGTTTTTCAACACTCGACAATTGCTATTTTATCTACGTTGTTACTTACTCTGAACTCTTTTTCAGCGTTACTCTTCTTGTCTAAAAAGCAAATGACTTGCATATTTTTTTTAACATTTCATGTTCAAAAGGTCGTATCAGTAGGCATCTAAATGCAGTTTTCGATTTCTGATGTATATGCAGTGAAGTTTCAATCAGCTTTCAATTTGAATAATAACTGGTTCTCTTTGTATTAGATAAAAGTTACGCATAAATTACAAGCTCGCTTCAGACTGTTGAGAGTGGTTCATTTTTACCTCTTTGCCGAACCTAATTTCGCCTCTGCATTAGTAAATAATCATTCGCTTCTTACTGTGAAAAACCTTTAAAATTTTATTAAGTACGAGCTCCTTTTTGATATGACGTGCTTCCAGGTGTTCTAATTTCCCCTTTACTGAAACGGGTCATCCAATTAAAAGATTTAATTTTGGCT
>JACJUY010008359.1:28564-52457 GCA_014220935.1 Platorchestia sp. MABIK | reverse complement strand
TGCACAGTGATGCTCAGGATATCTTGGACAGCTTGGTGGAAGAGAATGACTGGGTGAGCAAAATTGTGGTCTGGTTGTATTTATCTAGCTCTTCATTGAACTTGAGATGCACAGTGATGCTCAGGACATCTTGGACAGCTTGGTAGAAGAGAATGACCGGGTAAGCAAAATTGTGGTCTGGTAGTATTTATCTAGCTCTTCATTGAACTTGAGATGCACAGTGATGCTCAGGACATCTTGGACAGCTTGGTGGAAGAGAATGACCGGGTGAGCAAAATTGTAGTCTGGTAGTATTTATCTAGCTCTTCATTGAACTTGAGATGCACAGTGATGCTCAGGACATCTTGGACAGCTTGGTGGAAGAGAATGATCGGGTGAGCAAAATTGTGGTCTGGTAGTATTTATCTAGCTCTTCATTGAACTTGAGATGCACAGTGATGCGCAGGACATCTTGGACAGCTTGGTGGAAGAGAATGACCGGGTGAGGGAAATTTTGGTCTCAACTCGTAATGTTAAATAGAGTCTGAGAACAATGGTTTGAGAATAGTGCAACTTTTTCTTGAAGCTGCTTGTGGAATTTTTTCATTTGGCTCTGAATTTGATAAATTATGGAAGTTAATTTTTAATTTTTTAGGTTTTGGTTTTATCCCTAAGGAAATCGACAAAAATTCACTATTTAATTCCACAGATACTTCTTTATCCAAATTGAAGCATTCAGTTGTAAATGATTTCAATGACAGTGTGGAAATAAGTTTGAAACTTGCAATGTCTTCAGAACTTCCTTGATGTAGCTTTTTTAACTCTTTGAAGTTTCCATCAAATTTGGTATTGTAATATAAAAACTGTGTTCTAACATTTCTATTTTTTAGCTTTCTATACAAATTTTTATGTCAAAATTCAAAATTTTGAGTTGGAAATAATTTTTGGGCCTATGAATAAAAATGCATGTATTTACAAATTCAAAAAATTTCAGCTTGATGCAATATAAAAATAATTTTAAAGTTCACATGTATTTCCTTTGGATTATAGAATGCCCACACATTTGAACATTCCATTCCAATCTTTGTATGGCATGTCTGGCCCCCTCAGGGGGATACAACTATTGTATCTATGGGAATTAGCGCTCCCAGGGGGACAATGTGGGGGCCCGAGCTAAAGGTTAGGTAGGCTATCTTTTTGTTAAAATAACATAGGTTTTTGTTTTGTTACGGACCAACTTTTTTTCGGTTCACTGCTGTCCTGTCTTTTCAACACGTACTACTTTCTTCTTCAACTTTGATTTTGTTTCATGAGCTTCTTTCTCATCTTACTGTTTCTATGCCCTTTCTGCATAGATTCCACGTTCCCTTAACTCCATACCAAATGGTGCCTTCTTCCTTCCTCTCTTTACATCTCATTTGTTGAGGATAGGGAGGCTTAAACTAACTAATAAACTAATTGCATATCTGGCACTATTCTTTTCAATGTGCATCTCCAAATATTGGGAAATATATTTTTTCAAGCCTCCCAAACGAATTTCTCCCCAAAAAATATTTAAATTCTTACATCAGAAGTTGCAAAGCCAGGTACAGGCTTGGGATGTTGGTGATTATAATTTTGTTTCACCATATTTAAATTTGTCATCAATTTTGATGAATTAAAAGCCAAATCAAAACAAGTTAGGAAAACACACACACAAGTGTCTTGGACTTATTTCCCCACTTTAACAATTCTGCATTTTGACAAGGTTGCTGTGTTTGTATATAACACCAAATTTGTTTGTTATATAGCTGGCATGTATACATGTGAATGGGTCGCAGTCATGAGCTAAAGGATGGTGTCATTGGAAACCTATTTTTTTTACACTTCATGAGTTTAGTGCCACACTTATATTCAAAATGATCTTTTTTCTTTCCTTTTACTGTGATTTCTTTTTATGACTACGATTTCTTGGCTCACCTTTTAATCTATGAGTTATGAGTGAAATGGACAAGAATGGAAAGTCTTAGATGAGAGTGGGTGACAGGCCCTTTTTTTTGTTTACTCGTCTTATCAGAAGAGTTTATGCTCGTCTTATAATACAGGGTGGGCCAGAAGTAACTGACCCTTTAATTTTGCAAATAAAAGGAAAGGTTTGTTTTATTTGAAAGAATAACTCTTTTATGGTGTATTTCGGTATCGTATTTACTCAGCTAGCAAATTATCAGGGTCAGTTACTCCTGACCCACCCTGTATCTTCGTTGAACAAGGCTTTCCATACGCGCTGATTCATAACTCAATCTTTTTTGGTCATGGATGTGAAAGGATTTGTGTTGGTAGAGCTGTGAGAATATTTTACATTTCTTTGCCTTCTCAATCTTGCTGTGAATGATAATGGATCCTGGCATTTTGCATCATGGCAAAAGTGCTGGTTGTAAACTATAAACGTTGAAGGATTATACTATCATTCCATTATTTCACCAGGTGATTGAAGTGCTGATGTAATTACTCTCCAAAGAAAGTGGAAGTGCTAATCCTTTACTACTGGACATTTTAACGCATTGTTCCATCATTGAGGCATTGTTCCATGATTTCTTACCTGTTACCTTTTGGTTCCTATTGCTGTAGGTGAAGGTTTTCCTTGATAGTACTTTTTTATTATAGTACCTTCTACTTTTCCCGTTCAGATAGTGGAGTTACACTACCTCCTGGGCTGGAACTGCTACATGCAGGGGGAGGAGCGCCATGCCGACGCCCTGCAGCACCTCAGGGACGCCAAGAAGGTAAATTGGCGCACCGTTCTAAATAGCTTGTTGGAAAATATTACCTAATAATACTTTTGTTTATTTATTTATGTAGGTATTTGTTTGGTGTCCGCTTCCCCTCAGGGGGATACAACTTTTGTATCAATGGGAATTGCACCTCAGGGTCATACAACTATTGTATCTATAGGAATTAGTACTCCCAGGGGGTAAATATGCAAGGTCCCGTGCTGAGAGTAAGGTAGGCCTTCTTTTTGGTGAAATAAAATATTTTTTGTTAGGTTAAGGACCACCTTTTTCGGCTCACTACTGTCCTGTTTTTTAGTACCTACTACTTTCTTCTTCAACTTATATCTTGTTTCATTAACTTATTTCTCAACTTCCTGTTTCTATGCTCCTTCTGCATAGATTCTGCGTTCCCTAATCTCCATACTAAATGTTGCCTTCCTCTCTTCGGAACCCTTTTTTTTTTAGCAGCTAGGGAGGCTTAAACTAACATCTAATCTAACTGCACTCGTGGGCCGTGTTATCAGTTCGCACACTCTAGCCTCGTTGCGGTCACTGTAGAAGAAACAAGGTAAGGTCAAACCAGCCTTTTTTGTTGACCGTATGGCAATGTTGACGTCGTGGCAACGAACCAATAGTAGCGCTCAAATTGCATCTGGCAACACTACTAGTCCCAAATCTGGCACCGCTATTGGCCTAACGACATGTCGCAAGGGTGACATCACAGTTTGTTTGAAATGAAGCGTACTAATGGCTAGCCTAACAGGAGGAGGTGTATTTCCCCCATAGAAATGACTCTACCTTGTTTCCTCTACCGTGGTTGCAGTGCGAGTCGCAGTTCCCGTGCGATGACCCACAGCTCGTAGAACACATCGTTGACCTGCTGTCTGAGCTGGGATACGACAGCGACTCCGGCTCAGACTCCGAGGACGATTGGACTGACGCTGAAGACGAGGAGGAGATGGAGCGGGAGATCATCAAGCAGGCCGGCGAAGATGATTCTGATCTTGAATCGTAATTTTTCAGTCAATAAAGACATGATGTTTATGTATTCCTTCATTGCCCTGCCTTTTTAATGTCTGAAATGGAAATGATGAGTGCAGATGCCATTCACGTGCCGTATACAGGATACTCGTCGCGTCAACTAATCGATTATGGAGGCTGGAAAGCTGTTTAAATATTGGAGTTTTTTTAATTTCTTATTTGCTGCATTAGGTTGAAAAGCTAATTAGTTCTGTGTTTTTGGGAAAGGTGTGAGAATCTGTGCGTGTACAGTGTAGGTTTACTTTGCTCGAGGCAGTGATCGATTTGCGCAAAGCAGATTAACTTTTTCGTGACCTTTCTGCTTTGAAAAATGAAAGGTTAAAGTGATAAATAAAGTCGAATTATTTATTTTTGCACCCATTGTCATTAGCTTCTAACTTTGCGTTGATTCTAAAACTATCCTTTTTTCAGTATGTTGACGGTAGTGCAACTTTAAAGGAATTTTTACGTTTTTATGTTGAATGCTCTCAACTTTGCAGTTCTCATTGGTTTGTTAATCATGTGATAATTTTCGTCAACGCGCCTACATTTTTGTGTGACAGAAGATAGCGTATAGAAGATGTCCTATATGATGTATGAAAAGATTTAAAGTATTTTTTTACAGCTTTGAACTGAAAATTACGTTTTGATGTAATGGCACAATTTGCTGAACCTAAAGCTGAGTCGGCTAGTTTACATAGAAATATTAACTGTTCCATTTCCTAGGCCTCTGAACTGTGTTATCTTCCGGCATTGGGTGCCGGCAGGAAGGATGGGCGTGTGAGCGTGTGTTCAATCCACTCTATTCTATATTTATTTATATAGGTAACCTTTCTTTATTGATCGCTTCTTCATTATAATCTTGCATAAATGGATTTTCAACTTTTTAACACAAAGAAAGGGTGGGAGTAAAATGCTAGCTCAATGCACTTTACACGATCTTTTTTTAGACCCGTTAAATAATTTTAGATTCGTATATTTTTTAAATCCGTTCTCCGTTTTCTATTGTTCGTCAGGAGCTTAGCGTAATTGAGTAGATTAGGGTACATGTAAGCCTTCAAAACTTCTATCTTTGGTGTCTACTTGGCTTCTTGCAGAGCTCATACATTCTTTGCTGTATCTTCTCTGACATTCTATCCTCAACTTTCTTAACTCGCTGTTTCTATGGGCAGGGTATCCTGTGCAACAATACGCCTTGCGCATTGATTCCTCTTTTTTTTGCAGTCCGTACTATATGGTTCCTTCGCTAAAGATCGCCTCTTTATTATGCCTATGAATTTTTAAACTAATATAACAAGACATAATTGCAATGATATACTTTTTTATACACAATGTGCGATATTTGATGTACGCGATTTCAAAATACTGTGTATCACATGTGTGTACTTCGCTTTCATAGTACATGGGTCTCGCTCGACACTGAAACTATTTCATTCAGAGCTGCTCGTAATAGTTCGTCACTTTTTTAAATTTGGTGAAGAAAATGATGTTCATCATTGAATGCGCCAAAATATAATGTACTTTATCTTGATGGCGTTGTATCCATGCTACGCATGACTGCTTCCAGTAGTGCAGTATACGACTACTCTCCCTCGGAGGTTCTCTTGACTTGTTGGAATATCGCTGTATATTTAATATCGCTTAAATTGTCACATTCCTTGCAACGCATTTTGATATTTCACTTGAGTTCATCAGAAATTAATTAAAGCCTCGTTCTTATAATACTGTTGGCGTGTGAGTAGCCTTGTGTAGCCTTCTCATCATCGAGTAAAGACTTTCGTGTGAGTGTCTTAGATGCTCTCAATTCTGCTCTTACTAATGGTGTGTTCAACGCGTACAGTACAGAACAGGATTCTAATATTAGAACCGCAGTTCGACAATTACGTGTTTTTGAGCTGGCTTAGGTGTAAAAAAAAACGCTTATCAGACCTGATTCCTCCCTACCCAACTTGGGTCGTTATAAAGTTTGAGCCTCTAAAAGCAACCAGTTTAGTAGCCCCCGGCTGCTGCGCCGATAATATCTGATCGAGGCGGAGTGACTGCGTAGCGACGCCATTACCGTCTGTGCCGTACTGGTGAGTGCATGCTGTGTGCGTCGTGCGTCGTCCTGACATGGCTAAGGAGGCTCCTCTCAAGGTCAGTTATCCGTGCAATTAATTTAACCAAATCAATTGATAAATTGCGTTAGAAAATCAGCTAATTTTAGTAATCGGCCGAATAAGAACCGAATTTTTATCAACAGCTAAATTGCATTAGAAAATTAGCTAATTTTAGCAACCGGCAAAATAAGATACTATAATCAAAGGTTAAATTTTATTATAGAATTAGCTAATTTTAGCAATCGGGAAAATAATATCCAAACAAGGTCGTGTGTGTTTTGAGCCAAGTACAACTTTAGTGTGTAATTTTCTTACTCTGTATGCGGTTGCAACCATAAATTTTCAATATGCACGGTTATAAAATTTTCATGCGGTGAAATATTTTACTATTTGTCGAATTCTAAGCGCAAAATATTGTCTCAATGAATGCTTTGAGCTTCTTTGAAAAGACTTTTGAAGTCACTGTATGTTAATCAGTTTTAAAATAACACTGTATCATGAAAAAAACAAGCTTTTTTGAAGTGCTCTCATTGTATCTTCAAATCTCACCCGATACTTGATTTCACTTAAGGAGATTAAGTCGGATTTCTTAAATGAACAAAAATACTTCTGTATTTGAAAGGAAAGCACAATCAAAATGCTTGTCATTTGCTCTATCTAATTCAATTTGTCATGACAGGGCTCGCTCTTCAAGTTATCGAGCCGACTAGTTCTCGAGTTTACTTGCCTGGCGCGTTCATACTGCATGAGTATGTTCTACCTTGTGCGTTATTTCAGAGTGTAGGTAGTTTTAATTTCAATGAAATATTGCGTGTGAGCTTCACGGATCCATGAACCTTTAATTAATCATTACTGAATTTTAAATCTCCTTCTTAAAAGGTTAAATTAGGTTTTCAAATTGCATCGCTAATGAAAATCTCCCTCCCTTACTTATTACGCTAGCGAATTTTATGGAAATTTTCAACATTTCAGCAACGAAGAACACCGTGAAATTTTAATTTATTAATCTATATCTTATTTGGAACATTGTGTAATATATTACATAATATATATATATATTACATACTATGTATTAAATTACATAAATGTTATATATATATATATATATATATTTTGCACGCAATATATTACGTATATGTTATTTATGTTCATATATAAATAAATTTCACAAATAATATGAAGATATCACAGAAAACGAGTACAATTGAAAATGTAACTCTATAGTTAACAACCATTATGTCTCTTTCACGTAGTGCACTGAGCAGCTGCCAGTTTAGCAATTCTCTCCAAATTTTCTTGCTATCTTTCTACATTTTACTTTTTCAAAGTACATTTTACGAGAGCCATCTGGCAAATTTTGGAAACTTAGAAACTTATTCGCGCTGTTGGTTAGGGTTTAATATGGGATCCAAGATCTATTTCTAAAACCTATAAAACTTTCCGATCAAATAAACTGATGTTTAATTCAATAGCTGAACTCGCTGAACCTGGGGAGATGAATGAATGGCAAATCTCGTCATGAGGTCGGATCTCATCTTTGATGTCTCGTTATATGTGAGCAAAACGCACCTCGTTTGCGCATGTGCGAGTGTTCAATGTTTTCTTTTCCTACATGCGTTCGTTTTAAATCTCACTATTTTTGTATGTGCGCAAAACGTTGCAAGTGTTCCTGCATTTCATATTGGAGTGAAACGGTTATCGACGTTACCGTACCAACATAAACATAGTACTGTGGTAAGTACGTTTCAAATACGACTTTTCTTGGAAAATCGGTTTTGATTTGTATTTTGATATTCTTAAAAAGTTCGTAGAAATTATTATTGACAACGCGTTACCCACCTTCCTTGCCTTGCTTTTTGGTCGATGCTCTGTGTTTATTTCTATCGAGTGGGAGACACGATTTTCTTGACATACTGAAAATATTCAAAAGCAAATGAAGGTAAAATTTTATTTTGTGATTTTCTCTAATTTTTCAGTTCTCTCTTTGCACGCGCGCCTTTCATTATTCGCTCATAGCTCGTACAGTACAGCGTCTCCGTACATTAAGTTCACAATGCTAGTAACTGCGAAGCCCTTATCACGCATTCTCTTCGCATGCTTGTGATAAGAGAGTCATACAACGTTCATGAAGAGGTGGCAATTGCAGCAAAGTGTATGACTTTGCTATGTGTTTGCGTCAAAACGGAGATGTAGACATGATTAGCCTAGAAGAGGGAATACTGTAGGAGGGATACTGTAAGGTTACCTCAACTATAGGTATGTAGGCTCACAGAACTTCTGTTTTTCGTGCCCACTTTACTTCTTTCAGTTTTGTCTTCGCTGTCTCTTGTTTATCTTTCCGACCTCTTCCCTTTCAACTTGCTGTTTCTTTGCGCTGGGTATCTCGTGCGGGAACACGCTTTGTGCATAGATTCCCCGTTTTTTAGTCCCTTCTATTCCTTAAGATCGCCTTTGTTGTCGCTAGGGAACCTCAAAACTAAGGTAATAATTAGTTCAAAGAAGTCAGTAAATCAAATCATATTTGTCTCCGACTGCCTTGATTTATGGCCTTTCGTTTTTGTATCTTATGAACAAATTATTTCAGATCGATTGAATTCCTGAGATCGAATTCGTGAGTTTAAGCTCGCGGTGCTTATATATATATACATGTATTAGTATATTATATATATGTGAGCATTATATGTTTGTATCAGACCGACGCGGCTACGCCTAACTCCGACCCAGTTGTGGGAAAGCCTGCGTTCAGATATAGAGATACGAACAGGTGTTTCTTGGATCACAGGTGTTTCTCCCTAGGCCTCGCGCCGCATTTAGGGATAACAAAGCATAAACTCCCGCTCTTCACTACAAAAACCCAAAAAATTTTTGATGCATTCGACTGACAGGTGTACGATGGGGTTTAGCACGCTGAGGGGGAAAATGTGAGGGCCCTAGCAGAGAGTTAGGCAGGCTTTCTTTTTGTTGAAATAAAATGTTTTTGTTATGTTAAGGACCATCTTTTTCAATTTACTGCTGTCATGTTTTTCAGCGCATCTGACGTTCTACCCCCTCAGGGGGATACAGCTATTGTATCTATGGGAATTGGCGCTCCCAGGGGGACTATGTGAGGGCCCGAGCTAAAGGATAGGTAGGCTTTCTTTTTGTTGCAGTAGAATAGGNTTCCTCTCTTTGGATCGCATTTGTTGCTGCGGGTAGGGAGGCTAAAACTAACGACTAATCTAATCTGACGTTCTATTTCAACTTTTATCTTGTTTCACAACCTTCCTTTTAACTTACCGGTTCTATGCACACGGGATCCTGTGCGGGAACACACCTTGTGCATAGTTTTCATGTTCCCATAACTCCATACTAAATGGTGTGGCTTCATCTTTCCTCTCTTTGAACATCTTTGTTGTGATATGGGAGGCTAAAACTAACTAATCAATGTGAATTACCTGTGAAAGAAATTGAGGCAAATAATATTTACATGGTCTATAGCGCTTTGTGTTGATGCACCAATTCATGCCTAGTACTGTATGTCTCAAGCGTTGCTATCGTTAGTTCTATCTCCTTATTGGCCAACAGCTCTTTAATGATTGGTCGGTGGCAGGGGTTGGCCTATCCAAACCCCGTTATTTATACCCTGTGCAAAGCATTAGCTCAAGCCAGTCTCATGAACCGACTATCTCGTAATTTTACCCTCTGCATTCTTCTTCTACTGAACATTTATGATTCTTTCACGGAATCGACGTAAAAATGAGTGCTTGTCAGAAATGAAGTACTCTGAAAAACTCATCGAAATGTTCTCAACGATGTAGGTACTCTGCCTTGCCTAGACACAAACCTGTTTAACATACCAGCCAAGGCTTCCTTCAGATTTTTTGCTCCCGTCTGCAAGGTAAAATCCAGGCGAGTTTCAAGGATGTCAACTGCCTCTCAGCCTCTGTGTCTTCTTCTAAGTATCTGTCCCTTACTTAATGTTTTCTAGCTTCGATGATAAACCGACGTAAGCTACACCTTGTACTCTTTTACTCTTGCAGACCAATGTTTCAACATTTCATGTTTGAACTTTATTGAAATTCTTTTTTCTTTTTTTCGTTTTTTTTTTTTTTTAGTTGACTTGACAGACTTAGCTGCTGAACCTAAAGTTCGAGTACGTGAATTGAAGAATTGTATTTCAGTCCTCATCTTACACGAGCCAAAACCAACATTTAACTATCGGATAAAATCCGCGCATTTCCTGAGGTAGATCCCCGTCAGAGTTTTGAATGGAACATTTGGCTTTTCTCAGAAAATTTTAACATGTGCGAAATAATCTTCCTCTCATGGCTAGACAAATTCGGTGAAATGGCTTGAACCTTCACAACTTCGTGTTATAATTTCTTTTTACTATGCGATGAATAAAATTTAATTCGTCTGCATGCTTTTAATTTCATGCCGTTTTTATGATAATAAATAGCAGTAGCAGAACCCACAAGGGATTAATTTTACTAACACAAATTCAACTGAGAAGGCGGAAGGGTATAAGGGTTTCAAAGACAGTTAATAATGAAACTTCGGGAATTCTAACTATCAAGACTACTTTCTTTCACCGGCAATTCCTTCTTTGTTATCTCTTCTTGACACGGCTAGGGAGTCTTAAACTATCTCACCTAATAATACCCGTGTTGTGTTTGTTTGGTGTCGCTTCTTCCGTCTCCTTGTGACGCTCATAAGGATGCTTAATGACCTTATCTGTGATACGAGTTTCACTAGTGCGCAAGTACTAGAAAATTTAAATTGCGGGTACTATTGGAATGGATAGGCTATATTTATTTGTCGTCTACGTGTGGAAAATTTGTTCGATGAAAATATTGAATCCCGTCATTTTTGGCGGGCCGTGTACACTAGTACAATAATAATAATAATAATAATAATAATAATAATAATAATTGAGCATCACCATTTCTGTTTGCGGAATAGTGAAATAATGTGACTATTGCCGCCAGTACCTGAGCGGGTTCGGCTCGGAACACGCGACAGAGGCGCTGCAGGGGGCACTGCCGGAGGGCCAGAACTCCCCGCAGGTCTGCCCGTACGGCCTCTACGCCGAGCAGCTCTCCGGCACCGCCTTTACTGGTGAGGTCTTGTGGTACGCCGTCGTTTTCTCAGCGGAAACTTTTAGCCCCCTTCACCATAACTCAAATTTTCGTCAAAGCGTTCAGCAGGCTTACCATTTCACTTCCCTTAACCTGTCGTGTTAAAGAATTATTCAAAAAAAATTGAGTAACCTGAAATTACCAATGTTACTCGTTGGAAAGAAACGCACATTTCACAATGTGATTTTTTTCAGCACGAATAATAATTCCATTCATCAGCCTTGAACTTTTACATTATCCATGACAATCGTCGGTATGAATTTGCAAATTTATGTGGGGAAATTTTTCAGCCCTGAAATTTAACCTAACCCATGACAATCGTTAGTATGAATTTTTAGATTTAAGTCAGGAATTTGGTTTGCAGCTCCTCGAGAGACGAACAAGCGGTCGTGGCTGTACCGCATCCGCCCCTCCGTCGTGCACGAGCCATTCCAGGCAGTCAAGAAATGCAAACTCGACTACGACTTCGACTCCAGACACCCTAACCCGAACCAGGCAAGTGCCCCAACTCCGATATTATCATTATTAAATATTAAACTTATGTAATCCAAGCTTAGAAATTTCATCGTTGTGGTTGCCCATATCGCTATAAGGGGTTCACGAGCCCAATGACCATTTTCTTTTCTCCAAGCACAAATAGCCAGCACTTAATCCGAGAGAGAGCTTGGAATGCCATAAACTCGCCACAATTCACTCCACCGCAAACTCCAAGCAGTTCCCGGCACATTTTTTCCACCGCGGATCATCAAAACTTGAACCCATCAAATTGCAGGATGTTTTGACACTTTTCCTCGAAGTATTGTTACCGCAAAACTATAAGTGTTCTTGCTCTCTATAGATGGACACTTTTGTTGCTGATTTACAATTATATTATACGTCGAATAAAGCAAACAGATCCGAAATATCTTAATTCGTTGCAAAGTTATGACATTTTAAACATGGGTAAACTTTTTTTCGGGTCATACGGTATAGGTGACGACTGTCGTTGCTAATGTATTCCTTTGACATAACGACCTGCAATTTTAGCAGGAAAAGAACAAGATTAAGATGCTGATGCGATGAAAAAGTCATAATTCTGTTGCCCCCACAGCTGCGATGGCGGCCGTTCACGCTGCCGTCGAAGCAGACGACGTGGGTGGAGGGACTGCACACCGTCTGTGGCGCGGGGGACCCCAAGTGCAGAAACGGTGTTGCCATCCACGTCTACCTCTGCAACACTTCCATGACAGACTCGGCATTCTGCAACGCCGATGGGGACTTGCTTATTGGTGAGAATGACCTGAGTTCTTATTTTGAATGCGTTGGGTGCAAGGACCTAATGCTGATGGTGACTTGCTTATTGTGAGAGGAACTCGAGTACCTGCTTCGAATATACTAAGTGTCAGGCCGTTATTGTAGTCGTGTGCTAAATGTGTAGGGAATTGTCTCACTGAATCAAAGAGGAAAACAATCTTTTATTACTTTGTGAACTAAATGCTTCAATTTTCCAGCCACCGAGGTTTCCATCACTGTGCTGCAGAACGTAGTCTCAATGTCTCGCTCTCGTATGACCCAGTTTCGTGAGGTTAAATGGTATGCACGGAAATCATAATATAAGAGCTTCGGTTGATGAACTACGAGTATTATGTTTTGGTCAGTGGCAAGACTTTGTGGCAAAAATTTTGCAAAAACTTTTTTCTGTCCCGTTAATTTAAGCTAATATTGCACACAATAATATCAGCTATATTTACTGTAGTTCGACGTGAATAAAACGAACTCGTGTAATGAAGGTATAAGTACAGAGGAGGCATATCGCAGTATAGAATCTGGTTTGTCATTTTAGGAAGCAGTCTTTGAGTGTGAAGGAGATGGTTAGGATGAAGTAGCGTTGTCTTGTTTCCATCAAATAATGCATGTTTAACTTTGACAAAAATCGCCGCATTGAGTAAATAAAACGTAGTCGATTTTTCTTTCTTGAGCTTGAAAGTAAACCAAAAAACCACAAGTACGTCAAAAATAATGTATAACTAATCTCTGCTGGAATTAAAACTCCCTTGTGAATGCAAGTTAGCGTAGCATACTTAGCTTCTATTTCAGATAATATAAAACAGTTCATCAGTTTTTGACGCCGCAGTACCATTTCTTCACACATCGTATTCATAGACGTGGCTGTGAAAAAAGTTGCATATTCTCATTTTGTGTTTGAACGCAGATAAATCTATTCACAACCACCGTATTTTTGGACATGGCTGTAAAAGTCAGCTCACGCTCCCCATATTACGGATTATTCTCTAAAAAATTCCTTATTTTGCTCAGTGCCGCAACAAGGAGCATTGGAGCTGACAACCGAGTTCGGGCGGCTGGTGCTGACCGTGGGGGAGATTGCGGTGGTGCAGCAGGGCATGCGCTTCGCCGTCGCCGTGGCCGGGGCTTCCAGAGGCTACGTCCTCGAGGTCTACGACGCGCACTTCGTGCTGCCCAACCTCGGACCTATTGGTGAGATTTTTCGGTACCTTGTTCTTGTCCTACATTACGTTACTCGAGTAGGGTATTGAGTCCACTCTGGATCAATTGCTGATTTTTTTCTTGTTCTTGCTCTACAGTGCATTACTACGACTTGGCTATTGAGTACAATCTGGGAACTTATGGTAAACGTCACTAACTGATTTTTCGGTGCCACGTTTGGCCCGAGAGTGCGCAATTTCGATGTCTATTGAGCAACTTCATCTCTGTCAGAGGAGGAGCCAATTTTAGAGCGTAAAATCAGTTGTTCTACGCATCTGAAACCCAAACTGTTGTCCTTGAGAAGGCCGACGGTTATTGCTTGAATCTTCGTGAAATTTAAATCTAATTCGTTTGAAAATAATACGTAAAAGCCTAATCTATCCTTTAATATATTTGTGTGAATGATCCCATGAGCGTAACTTAGCTTGCACAAAACGCAGTTTCTATAATAGGTAATTTCTTATGCAATTGTCGGTCTAACTTTATTGCACAAATGCTGTTTGATCGTTGAGTGAGCAAACTCTTTCATACGCGTGCTGTTATTCGCGGTTCATTTATTTTTCGACTAAGTTCCTATTGAGGAGAAACTTTTCCTTCAGTTTTGTCACTGCTGACACTAATCAATGACCAATTTGGATTGTAAGATTAGGCGGGAGCGTGTGTTATCGGAGCATTAGATCAGTCGGTGACCATCTACTGTATTTCCAGTATGTTTTATTCATTTGAAATTGAGAGCAAATTCGAGAAGTACTACAAAATAAGGCCTTTTTCATCTCACCAGCAACTTAATTTTGATGGATGTTCTTTTCCTAGTAAAATTGGGAGTCGATATTTTGAAGGATTGTTGTAGCATTTCTGAGAATGCGATTACGATATATTCCATCTTAACTCTAGTTTCTAAAAAAATTTCACGTAAAGTTAAAATACTGGGTTTCAAAAATTTTTCCGCTCTGCGCTTAAGCGTCCTAGGTGCACCATGAAAACTCATTCCGAACATGAGTGAGAAATTCGTATCATCGAGAATTGAATGTGGTTGAATTTTTTAACCCTCTGTACGCCAATTTTCCTCAGGAGCGAACGGCCTCGCCAACCCTC
The DNA here is from genome assembly GCA_014220935.1 of Platorchestia sp. MABIK. Taxonomy (NCBI): domain Eukaryota; kingdom Metazoa; phylum Arthropoda; class Malacostraca; order Amphipoda; family Talitridae; genus Platorchestia; species Platorchestia sp. MABIK. The sequence goes on along the minus strand of JACJUY010008359.1, from coordinate 37,913 downwards.
GTGACTTCCTGGCACCGGTAGCCCGCTACGAAGATCGAGAAGGAAACTTCAAAATTATTCAAAAATATCAGGTATTGATTCTGAAAATTTCTATTGGCTCGCAAGTCACTGACAAGCCTCTATGAGTAAATACGATGTTAAAAAATATCAGGTATTGATTCTGAAAAATTTCTGTTTTGTGACTTAGAAATGTTACTTCCACTCTACAAGAATAACTTTTTTCAACGAGAACTCGACCCGCAAGTATGTAACTGACAAGCCGCTATGATTAAATATGATAGAAGTGTTCATGTTACTTGCACTTTGAACGTATGAATTTTTCCATACCCCGGAGATGGAAACTGACGAACACATTTGAGCGAATACCATTGTCAGGTCGAACTCCTGTTTGTCCCTTAGACCTCCAACCTCTGCCTCAGATGCAGAATGAGGGTTTCGTCATTATTGCAATAAGAGCTCTGTTAGGTGTATAAGAAAACAACAGAGCTCCTCAGGGGGATAAAACTATTTTACCTATGGGAATAAGCGCTTCCAGAGGGGAATATGTGAGGTTTCGAGCTAAAAGTTAGGTTGGCCTTTTTTTGTTGAGAAAGTATAGGTTTTTTGTTTTGTTACAGACTATCTTTTTTCGATCGATGCTGTCCTGTTTTCAGTACCTACTTCTTTCTTTTCCGCCTTTAAACGTGTTTCATAAACCTCTTTCTCAATTTACTGTTTCTTTGCACCTTATGCATAGATTCTACGTTCTCTTGACTCCATGCTAAATGATGGCTTATGGCTTCCTCCTTCCTCCCTTTAGAATGCCTTTGTTGAGGTTAGCGAGGCTTAAACAAACATACAATCTAATCTGTAGGTGATGCCTTTTTGCACAGTTTCTAAATACTTGGCTTGAGAATTTTTCCATTACTGCATATCAAAATCAACGATTAGTATGTTACATAGCTAAGGTTATATTTTTTGTTCGTGTTGGCGAAAAGGGTAATTAAAGAAATTAGGATTTACTCTGTGTCTCATAATTTTGTTTGTTCGCGTGCTTTCTGGATGCACAACCTTTGTTGATAGAACGTATTTCAGAAGTTTCTGTGCCAACGATAGAGAGGTTCAAAAGCGCCGCAAATGATGTATTGCGTAATTCATTCTCTTTTTCCTTGTTGACGTCATTCTCAGCCTTGAGCGAAGAACTGTCAGTGTTTACTGCAGAAAAAATTGAATTGAAAACAAACAATTTATCTCATAAAGTGGGTGCTGCCTAACTATTTTCGAATTACTATCCAGCGCAAATCTATTATGCTTCTTACAGAAAAATGTGCTGTAAGCTTTCATGTATGGCAGGTGTGTTTGTCATTTACATTTTCAGAATCATTTACATTTTCAGAATCATTTACATTTTCAGAATCATTACCATTTTCAGAATCATTTACATTTTCAGAATCATTACCATTTTCAGAATCATTTACATTTTCAGAATCATTTACATTTTCAGAATCATTTATTTGAAGCGTCCCAAGGCCACTCTTGCTTCGACGTGGTAGCGTGGCACGGCAACTACTACCCGTACAAGTACGACCTCAGCAAATTCATGGTCATCAACGCCACGGCTTTCGATCACTGCGTGAGTATTCTCGACTTGTTGACAGTTAGCTAATGAGAGTATCTACATTTCTACTTGATGCAGGCAGTTGGGTTGTCAGTTTGGCCTTTTCCTAGCCAAAATTTTCCAGTTGGACTTTTTGCAAATGAAATCAGGGCATGAAATTCAAACTGAAAAATTTTGAATAGAATGAACGCCTGTATCGTTATCCAGACGAGCTCAAGTATTTCTCTTGGACTTTAACGTAGGCGTTGTTGATACCCATTGAGATGACGTTGAGGAGAATTCTTCTTTATCACATCTAATGCATAATGAAAGCATCAGGCCATCTCATCTCAAACGTGAACTGAAACCCACGAATCTGCCCAAATTGAGTTGTGTGCACGAATTCGAATGTCGCCAGTGAAGTATAAAAATCTTCAGTGAGGTACTTCTTGATCTTCATATTTGTTCAGTTGCTGCGATCGATAAAATTTCATAGCCCCCTGCTTTTCAAATTTAGACGAATTTTGTACATTTTTAAATCTTTTACTGCCATACTTAAAATCAGTGATTAATTTCGGTTCACAAACATATAGTCGTCCCCAGTTTTAACTTTCGGATCAAATACCACGACCTTGCCTGAAGTAAAGTCTTGCAGCGTGCTCGCTTCAACCTGCCAAATTTAGAACATATGTACCTTCAGGGTTTAGAGCATTTGATTTGAATGATTTAGATTTGATTTGAAAGGCATTTGAAGGATTTAGAACACCTTCACTTTGCACGCCGTGTTGCAGGACCCGTCGATCTTCACGGTACTGACATGTCCCAGCACGAAGCCGGGCGTCGCCATCGCTGACTTTGTGATCTTCCCTCCGCGCTGGGCCGTGCAGGACCACACCTTCCGGCCCCCTTACTACCACAGTCAGTATTTTCCTTCAACTTAATAAAAAAACCTACATCGTCAATTATTTTCCGACGGCAAACCGAAATATCTGCAGCTTATGAAAAAAACATTCCGAAAACCTTCAGAGGTGAATTTCATAGGAATTTACTTTCAACACGAGTGAAAAATTAATCCTTTCTTATGAGACTAGTACACTTTTCGAGATGTGTTCAAAAAGGACGAGATAGGAGTGTCAGGGTTAACTCTGTCTACTCGGAGTAAAGTAAAAAAATAGCGTTTCGCAAAAGTGCCTTGTTATAAATTCACTGCATTACCCAGGCACTTTTGGCATGAATCGGTTGACATTAATTTAAAATTTTCACTTTAAAACCACATTCTACGAGCACTTGATTATTTTTAGACTACCTCATTGAAAAATCTTACGCATCGAATTCTCATGGTCGTTTTTGTCAGCTTGTATTAATTACATTTTGTTCCACGCGTTAGCGTTTCGAAGACTTTCATGCTGCTTGTTTTGCCTGCGTTGTGAGCTGATCAAGCATACTCATCAAGTTGGTCGCTCATTCCTTCAAGAGCTGCTTCACACAACTTGTAGACGGGAGATATACTCGGGCATTGAGCGCCGGAATTTCACTGGGATGTGCATTATTCCGTCGGTAAGACGATGTCAATTGATGATAATAAAACTGTCGTCGGTGAGATGATGTCAATTGATGATAATAAAACTGTCGTCGGTGAGATGATGTCAATTGATGAAAATAAAACTGTCGTCGGTGAGATGATGTCAATTGATGATAATAAAACTGTCGTCGGTGAGACGATGTCAATTGATGATAATAAAACTGTCGTCGGTGAGACGATGTCAATTGATGATAATAAAACAGTCGTCGGTGAGATGATGTCGATTTCTAATGCAAAAATTAGGAGTACCTCTTGTTTGTTGCACTGACCCAAAGAGCAAAAATCTGTGCACAATATGTTCGTGGCACGTGTTTCAAGAATACCGGCTATTTTGTAAGTAAATGAAAGCAGTTGGCGTGCAAAATCCAGCTTTGATACAGCAAAATTACAGGCAGTGATTATTAACAGGGTGTTCATCCAAAATTTGAGTCCAAACTATTGACTTTGCCTGCATTTTAGATGAGTGTCATAGCGATTTTTAAAAGAGTATTCGTCCAAAATTAGTGTACTATGCTAAAATACATGGTGATCATTAACATATTTGATCCAAAATGAGAGTCGGAATTGTGGAAATTGGTCAGGGAACTGCATGAGCGAGTTCATGGGTCTGCTGTACGGGAACTACGAGGCGAAGGAGACGGGCTTCCTGCCGGGGGGCGCCACGCTCCACTCAATGATGACGCCACACGGGCCCGACGCCGCCTGCTTCAACGCGGCATCCACCGCCAAGCTCCTGCCGCAGCGCGTCGCTGACGGCACCCAGGTGCGTCGTTACGCTTTCTCTGTTGCCGTTGAAACGGCGAGTATGTTCCGTCTGTTGCGAGTATGTTCCGTCTGTTGCGAGTGTGTTCCGTCTGTTGCGAGTGTGTTCCGTCTGTTGCGAGTGTGTTCCGTCTGTTGCGAATATATTCCGTCTGTTGCGAGTATGTTCCGTCTGTTGCGAGTGTGCTTCGTCTGTTGCGAGTATATTCCGTCTGTTGCGAGGATGTTCCGTCTGTTGCGAGTATGTTCCGTCTGTTGCGAATATCTCAATTACTCTCTGAGTGCACAGCGGTCGGTTTAATGAAGTAGCAAGGAATAGAAAAGTGGAATGTTTCTTATATAACTTTGAGAATAACTCGTATCTGATTGACAAAAATTGTGTCCAGATTTGTCTAGAGATGCACCAATGCTTCATTGACTGGTGAGCTCTTATCTTCATCAGCTTATTCCGGAAACAGTAGTTAATGAGTGATTAGCGCTCCCAGGGGGAAAATGTGATGTCCTGAGCTGAGAGTTAGGTAGGCCTTCATTTTGTTGGAATAAATTCTTCAGTATTTTGTTGAGAACTCTCCCTTTTTCGGTTCACTGCTGTCCTGTTTTCAGCACCTCTAACTTTCTTCTTCAAATTTTATATTTTTTCATGACATTCCTTCTCAAATTTCTGTTTCTATGCACTCGGGATCCCGTGCGGGAACACACTTAGTGCATAGATTCCGCATACCCTTTACTCCACACTAGATAGTGCCTTCATTCTTCCTCTCTTTGAACATCTTTGGAGTCGTATAGGAGACTAAAACTTACCTATAATCAATCAATCAGTTGAATATTGAATAAAAATTTTTATTACTGAGACCCCTCAGGGGGATACAACCAATGTATCTATGGGAATTAGCGCTCCCAGGGGGACTATGTGAGGGCCCGAGCTAAGGGTTAGGTAGACTTNTAAACTCCATACTAAATGGTGCCTTCCTCCTTCCTCTTTGGATCGCCTTTGTAGCGGATAGGGAGGCTTAAACTAACTAATAATCTAATCTAATCTTTTATGACTGAGAGCATTCTAATTTGGAAAGAATTGTTCGTTGTTTTTCATCTAATGCTATAATTCTTTTCAAGTGGCGAATCATATTTAACGATTGACTTTGCAGCTTCAGAAGCCCCTAGGATCATTTCATGCCCGTTTTTGTAGATGAGTTAGGAAGAACAAAATTTTGAAACGGCTGCTCATGAACCCTTGTAAAAGAATCAAAAGATTCATTTTATTCTCTCCTTCATCGTAGGCTTTGATCCCACCCATGAATTATGAATTCATGCCATAGTTTTATGAATTCATGAAAACTCTATGAGAGCTAACATTATCCCCATTTTTTCGTCATTCCATTAATTTGAAAAAAGCTTTCACGAACTTTTTCTCTACTTTACTGTAAGATATTTCTAAAAACCAACGATGTGTTTTGTATCATCTTTAATGGAAATAAACTGTTTTTTTTTTCTTTTTTGAGCAGTCGTTCATGTTCGAGACGAGCTTGGGCCTGGGCCTGACGGAATGGGGCGAGAAGACGTGTGACGTCATAGACGGGGACTACTTCAAGTGCTGGAGGTCGCTAAAGAAGAACTTTGATCCCAACAACAGAAAGCCGCAAAAGCCTGATGTCTCCGATGATCTACAAAAACTCAGCTTGAAAAAATGAAATTCTCGTTATTCCAGCACATCGGAAGCGGTTGAAAAAATAAAATGGCCTTCTTCCAGCACATCGTAAGCGGCTGAAAAAAATAAAATGGCCTTCTTCCAGCATATTGTTAGCGGTTGAAAAAGTGAAATGGCCGTTATTCCAGCACATCGGAAGCGGTTGAGAAAATAAAATGGTCGTTCTTCCAGCACATCGTAAGCGGTTGAAAAAATAAAATGGCCGTTCTTCCAGCACATCGTTAGCGGTTGAAAAAAAATGAAATTGCCGGACTAGCCATCGTTAGCGGTCATTGGTATTTCCTCGCTCAAGTGCCTATGTTTGTGTGTGACGTACGGGATCATTTATCTTGAAACTCACTCATGCGCACATGGGTCCGGAGTGAACATCAAGATACAAATGACGGGTAATGAAAGTGTGTGTTCAAACGTAGGTTTACACTTGTCCATATGCATTTTTACTGTACTTGCAAATTAGGTAAGCAGTTGTCGAGTTATATCTGTGCTTGATTTCTAAAAAGCTGTCCTTTTTCGCTTTCTGATATTTTAAAAATTCTTAGGACGCTTTTTCCGCGAGTTTAATTCGAGTCATAATTTAGTTTAAAAAAAATTCGTTCTGTAGAGTTATTGATATTTAGTGTACTGAAGAACACTATTTTCTTAGATTTTCAATGCTGCTATATACATAGAAGGATTTGTATACACTGTATTCGTAAGTTTTTATTTACTTAGGCATGCTAAGACTACATGTGTACCGTTAAGATAAGATATTATCTAAGATGGCCGCTGTGCATCAGATAAGGCCGGGCTGTTGCAATTTAGTACCCGCTCAATGAGAGATAACTTCCGTACAGTTGCTCTCTAGGAGCAAAAAATCCTGTAGCGGCAATTTATTACGAAATATTAGAATATCTTACCGATAACTAAAGTTACACTCCGTATGTTTTCAAATGTTTCTTTTAAAATCTGACTATGTGAGGGCTTGAGCTAAAGTTTAGGTAGGCTTTCTTTTTGTTGCAGTAGAATAGGATTTTGTTTTGTTACGGACCACCCTTTTTTCGGTTCACTGCTGTCCCGTTTTCCAGCACCTACTACTTCTTCAACTTTGATCTTGTTTCATTATCTTCTTTCACAACTTACTGTTTCTATGCCCTTTCTGCGTAGATTCCGCGTTTCCCACACTCCATACTAAATGGTGCCTTCCTCCTTCCTCTCTTTGGATCGCATTTGTTGCTGCGGGTAGGGAGGCTAAAACTAACGACTAATCTAAACTAATCTAATCTATTAAAATCTCCGTCAATTGCTGAGAAAATTTATAAAACCATTATTAGGGTGTGCGTAGGTACTTGAATTAGAGCAGGTATTTGTTTACGTATATTTGTATGCTTAATATCTCCATAATTTGGAACATTTTTCTCTTTGAAGATCACATACTTTCAATATTTACCCCACTGATATAATATTTCTCTATGTTGTAATGAAAAAATATTAGATATCCAGTTGCATCCCAGTCAAATTGGTTGCAAATGCATCAAATTCCTAACTCGCTAGTTATGTAAATGACAAATAATGCGTAAAACCTAATGTGTGCTAGTAAATGATGTTGCCTCATGCTAGAACAATTTTCAAATTGTATTACTAATATCTTTCAGCCTTATCAATAGAAGTGCTGAATTTCACCGCTAAGGTCGCCTGAGGTGGCACAGTCGGGATGTAAGAACAATATTCGTGAAATTGTTTGCTACTTTTTCATGCACAGTCAACAAGAAACTAACTTCATGCCCGAAAATACATCCAATGCCTCGCCGCGCCGAAACTCGTTTGGCTGACTTCTCCGCTTGTTGAATCTGTATTTCTCGTTAGTGACCATCGATGTTTGTTGTTAAAATTCTTGAATTTTTGTCTACCGTTGGCACTGCCAAATCGTACGTACAATTACATAGTTGCGTTAATTTTACTGTTTTAAATTTAGAGTCGAACTTTATTTTTTTGAAGTGCCTCCTTCTCTGAAATCCAACTCGTTAATGAGAATCAAATCCTGCATTTCAACAAGAGTAAACTTTCTTTTTTAATATTAAATTGTGAGTCGCATCTTTCAATCAGGATTATTTCTGAACTTTTTAAAACATTAAATAGTAAGCAAGTGGTCGTTCTCCCACGATTAAGGGGAGCTTTACTCAAAATGAAGTTGTTTTTCTACATTTCATCAATTCTACAACTACTTCACAGAGCTTTTTGTACAAATTCGTTGAATATTTTTTTACGGAGGTTGTTATGTTATTTAAATTGTTAGGAGAATGTCGTTAAAAACGTAAGTAGCGAGTTGTATTTCAGTCATTTGCATGGAAGCTTTGGAGCTCCGCACTGCAGCTGCTTGTTGTAAGTTGTTCCAACGCTTACTTTGTTGCTGCAATGTTGTCCTGCAGCTGTCATGTTGCCATAATGTTGCGCTGCATCTGTGATGTTGCAGCAATGCTTTGCTGCAGCTATCGTGTTGCAGCAATGCTTTGCTGCAGCTATCGTGTTGCAGCAATGTTTGCTGCAGCTATCTTGTTGCAGCAATGCTTTGCTGCAGCTATCTTGTTGCAGCAATGCTTTGCTGCAGCTATCGTGTTGCAGCAATGCTTTGCTGCAGCTATCGTGTTGCAGCAATGTTTGCTGCAGCTATCTTGTTGCAGCAATGCTTTGCTGCAGCTATCTTGTTGCAGCAATGTTTTGCTGCAGCTATCTTGTTGCAACAATGCTTTGCTGCAGCTATCGTGTTGCATCAATGTTTGCTGCAGCTATCTTGTTGCAGCAATGTTTGCTGCAGCTATCTTGTTGCAGCAATGTTTTGCTGCAGCTATCTTGTTGCAGCAATGCTTTGCTGCAGCTATCGTGTTGCAGCAATGTTTGCTGCAGTTATCTTGTTGCAGCAATGTTTGCTGCAGCTATCTTGTTGCAGCAATGCTTTGCTGCAGCTATCGTGTTGCAGCAATGTTTGCTGCAGCTATCTTGTTGCAGCAATGTTTGATGCAGCTATCTTGTTGCAGCAATGTTTGCTGCAGCTATCGTGTTGCAGCAATGTTTTGCTGCAGCTATCTTGTTGCAGCAATGTTTGCTGCAGCTATCTTGCTGCAGCAATGCTTTGCTGCAGCTATCTTGTTGCAGCAATGCTTTACTGCAGCTATCTTGTTGCAGCAATGTTTGCTGCAGCTATCGTGTTGCAGCAATGTTTGCTGCAGCTATCTTGTTGCAGCAATGTTTTGCTGCAGCTATCGTGTTGCAGCAATGTTTTGCTGCAGCTGCAATGTTGCTGCAGCTGTAATGTTGCTGCAGCTGTAATGTTGCTGCAGCTGAATGTTGCTGCAGCTGAATGTTGCTGCAGCTGAATGTTGCTGCAGCTGTAATGTTGCTGCAGCTGTAATGTCGCTGCAGCTGTAATGTCGCTGCAGCTGTAATGTCGCTGCAGCTGTAATGTCGCTGCAGCTGTAATGTCGCTGCAGCTGTAATGTCGCTGCAGCTGTAATGTCGCTGCTGCTGTAATGTCGCTGCAGCTGTAATGTCGCTGCAGCTGTAATGTCGCTGCAGCTGTAATGTCGCTGCAGCTGTAATGTTGCTGCAATGTTTTGATGTTGCTGCAATATTTTGATGTTGCTGCAATGTATTGATGTTGCTGCAATGTATTGATGTTGCTGCAATGTATTGATGTTGTTGCAATGTATTGATGTTGCTGCAATGTATTGATGTTGCTGCAATGTATTGA
>JACJUY010008359.1:17063-28251 GCA_014220935.1 Platorchestia sp. MABIK | reverse complement strand
TGTTGCTGGAATGTATTGATGTTGCTGCAATGTTGCTGGAATGTATTGATGTTGCTGCAATGTTGCTGGAATGTATAGATGTTGCTGCAATGTTGCTGGAATGTATAGATGTTGCTGCAATGTTGCTGGAATGTATTGATGTTGCTGCAATGTTGCTGGAATGTATTGATGTTACAAATCAATGGTAAATTTATAAATATGTTCAAACCTGTAAAGCTTGTTTACGATGGGGACTTGGCTTTACGGAACCAAATAGTTTTCTGTATGGACTTGTTTCTATGATCAACGTTCTAACTTTTGATATGATTTCCAAATTGCAGCAGGTGTTAGTATTGGACTTCTTTCAATAATGTTGTGCCGAGAGCCACTATCTTTTCAGAAGTCTAAATATTTCACATACGTGTAGGTGCAAACCGGCAAGTCACCTAGATTGAGTGAAAACATGCCCTTGGTGGCTGAATTAATTTTTTTCTCTTCTATATCCCAGGACAACTTCACGCAAAAGAGTGTTTCAGTAGCAGCCGGGCAAAAACTTAACGTTTCTCACCTGTATTTTCACATTCGCTGGCGAATGTAAATATATTTTATATATTTCATGAAATATATGAAATATTTTATGTTTCCTCACTGAAGTAACCAAATTTGACGTTTGAAAATTTCTGCACTTACATTTAACAAAGAAAACGTGCAAAAACGCTTATCTTCCGGAAAAAGTTAACACATTGGCTAGACAATCGTTTACTTCGAACGTACACTATCTATACTCATAGTTAAGATTCAATATCCAAACAGGAATGACAACGCACACCACTACTGGTCACATGTTAACCAGTTCATCGTTCCATTAAGTTAGCATGATGGTATGAAGTAGCGCATTTTTATAGAAAATAACAGTGGCGCGCGATATAACAGTTTGCTGAATGCATGCCGAAAATTACAAAAATGTTGACTATTTGGACATATATTCAACCTTAAAATAAGCAATTTGGAACTAATGCTACTGGTAATATCATATATATACATTTTATATATGCTAACAATTATAACAAGCGATTCTGTTTCCTCGTATGGTATACGTAGATACAAGAAGTAAAATTAGATGACGTTCGAAATCATTTCCGATAAGGTGCCTATTCCATATTACGGACAGTAAAAGGAGGCTTCTACCGTCAGCATAAAATTTCTCATACGCTTCCCCTTCAACATCAAAAGAAGCGTATCATGATTACTTCCACCAACCTTCGATCTTTTTTTTCGCAAAAACAAGGAGACTGGAGAATAAAGACTGAGCACAAGCAAGGTACAAAGCACAACATCCAAGTCGAACTGAGGCGTTACAGATGCGGCTACGTAGTCTCGAGCGCTCCTCACGGTAGAGGCAACAAGGTAGGATCATTTCTCTTGAGAAGAGAAATAATCCATGAAAAGATCAACACGGTAGGATCATTTCTCTTGTTCGGCTAGCCAATAGAAAGGCTTTAATTCAAACAAACGTTATAACGTCACCATTGCTATGTCGTTGGCCAATAGTGAAGCCAGATTTGGGGGTAGCAGTGCTACCAAATGCAATTTGAGCGCTGCTATTGGTTCGTCACCATGACGTCAGCAAAACCATAACGTCAACGAAAAAAAGACTGGTTTGAAGCTACCTTGTTTGCTCTACCGTGACGCTTTCGTATAATACAACCGCAGCATAGGACCACAGTATTTCGGTGTCGGCAACAAGTTTATGACTACATGAAATACAGGGCTTACAGGTTTTGTCTTAACATAGAAATACAGATTACACAGGGCTTACTCAACAGGCGCCAAAATGGTTTCTCATTTGGCATGCCGGTATAAAGGCATTGGAAGCATATCGAAGAGACAGAAAGCAAAGCGAGAAGAGTCTACGCTTGTGCGAAAGAATGAAAAGTTAGCCATTTCATGAAAAAAAGATAAAATTCCCAATAATAAGATCGTCGAGCTCTTAAACTGAAAACCGCGTAGCCCTAGAAAGTCACAGGAGTCGTTCCCCCCGGCATGTTGTGACGAGAGCAGACACCAGCAGCGACATCCCGAAAGCGGTTAGGAAATTTACTTAGCGCAAACTTTTGAATGCTGGGAAGCCCTTCAAGATGCGTTAACAGAACACAGTGCCATACCCTCCCAAGAGAAAGAAATTTGAAGATAGAAGTATGAAAAGAGGATACTAGGCAGCAAAACGGCTCATTTTCAAGAAAAGTTAGCGCATAAAATACATTAAAACAATCGAATTTTAAATATTCGTTAACACCAAGGCCCTAAAATAGTGCACAAACCCCAAGAATTTATCAATAGCCATGTCAGGAGTTGAAAAGACGCAAATGATGAAGAGTGAACGGTTGAGCGATGAGAGAAATTTGAAGAGAGAAAAATGACCCACGCGCCCAAAAAAGTGAATTTCCTCTCCTACATCGGGTAGCTGAAGATTTATTGCTCACGAGCGCTAAGTCCTACAAGTGCAAAAGTTTTCACAATAGGAAGGGAAGTGAGTGAAATGTTCAACGCGCAGCAACGCTTCGACCAGCTCCGAGGGCTGCAATTAAGGAGTCGCTGCTCTTAGCAGCCACTGCCTCAGAACTGAAGGCTCCAATATAGAGCGCAGGTGACGAAAAATAAGTTTATTTCCAATAAAGATGACACAAAAAGCACAGATTAGATTATTAGTTAGTTTAAGCCTCTCTATCCGCCACAAAACCGCTCCAAAGAGAGGAAGGAATCTATGCACAAAGGGCATAGAAACGGTAAGTTGAGAAAGAAAGTTATGAAACAAGATCAAAATTGGAGAAGAAAGTAACAGGTGCTGAAAAACAGGACAGCAGTGAACCGAAAAAAGATGGTCCTTAAAACATAACAAAAATAATTTTTTTTTAATAAAAAGAAGGCCTACCTAACACTCAGCTCGGGCCCTCGCATTTTACCCCTGGAAGTGCTAATTCCAGTAGATACAATAGTTGTATCCCCCTGAGGGACACAAAAAGCACATCATTGGTTTTGAAAATGTCTTAACATTATGATCGTAAGTTGATACACACACACATTGGTATCGTAACACCCATGTGACTAGTCGAAGTAAATGATTGAGGGCAATATATTCCTGACGAGTCAAAGTTCAGTAGAGGCGAACTACGACACTTCTCGCTAACTCAGCTCAGTACTCGGTACATGCAAGACTATCGCAAAGCCAATAGAGAAGCATTCAAATCTGAATTTTTCCGTAACATGAATGTTCATGTATGAGGATTTTTTAATATTATTATTCATGTATGAATATTTTGGCAAATTTGACTATTTATACAGTATATGGTTATTCTTTCGAGATGAATGTTCAAAAATTATTATTCATGTATAAATCTTTTTTGAATATGAATACATTTTCGAAATAAGAATTCTAGTATCAATATTTGTTATTTGAAAATTTTTTTACACAAATATATTTACACAGCCATATTCCATTTGCATTGCAAGCAAGCAAGCAAAAACCTTTGTTTTGAAGAAATTAGCACGATTACATGAGTCAAATTTTCGAGATTTGCGGGACAGTTAAAAAAAGCAAACGTCTTCTCGTCCCGTAAATATCTAATTGAATTTGACCTTACGCATTTCCCCTCAATGGGCAGAAAATTGAAGCTAAATCAATGCAAATTTGAAAAATATCTGCCTAAAAGAAGAGTTAATTGCACAGTATAAGAAAATGGGCCAGTGAAACATTGACTGGTTCATGAACCTCCCACAGATCAAAGCCTCCACTGCACTCGAGTCCACAATTGCTTCTATTCATAACACCTACGAATTCTATAATAAATATATACACATCTAACAACTGATAGCATTCACGAGCACGTAATGGCATATTTTAATACGCGATCAAAAACCAATACTTTTTACATGTTAATAATTTGGTACAACCGATAGCGTGACGACAGAGATTGCAGAAAATATTTCTCAAGATTAATCTAACTAAGGCATCTTCCGCGGACGTCAAATGAATCAACAGCCGTCTAAACTTGAAGCATTTTGTTGCCACTCTGCACTCAGCTCTTTAAAAACAGAAGTTTTTTTAGTCAAATTCAAAGAAAAAATAAATTGAAATATCAAAAAAAAAATCAGTACTAGCAATAATTCTTTCACCTTACTAAAAAAATGACCTAATAAAATGTCTCTTTCCAAAGCAGTGTCCGCGTGAAGTTATATATCTTGAAAGAACTGTCAAAAGCCTTCCGATGCATTAGGCATCTTCTACAGATATAAAACGAGAGGGCCTAAGGGTGGATCAGCCGACAATGTGAAGTCATTTAAAATCCAGAAAAACAACTGGTCCCTCATCTAACGGCCGTCATATATGTATGTCCTTAATGCAGCTACACATCCCTTACGTACAAATGAAGCTTTACCGCTATTTACTACATACGTAAAAGGATAACAAGAATGTGCACATATAAGCAACAAGTAACATCAGCTACTTGCCACCTCCCGTACTGCGTAAAAGTAGCTCTCAGATATGCCGATACACGCATTGCACATCACAGTATGCCGATATCAGCATCACGGCACGGAAGGCACAAAGATAGCATCCAGTGGCGCAACTAGCCAAAAATTTCGGGGCGGTCAGGATCCCCGACAAATAATTTCGGGGGCCAGACATTAATTATCAGTAATCTTTTTATTCTTTTACTTAAAACGGCGACTGGAACTGGCCCCCAGCTCATCATTTCGGAGGGGGCCATGGCCTTCGTGGCCCTCCTTGGCCGCGTTACTGATTGCATCGATCTGCGTAATAAGAAACAAACATTGCGCTAGAAAATTTAATGATTAGATTAGATTATTAGTTAGTTTAAGCCTCCCTATCCTCAACAAATGAGATCCAAAGAGAGAAAGGAAGAAGGCACCATTTAGTGTATGGAGTTAAGGGAACGTGGAATCTATGCAGAAAGGGCATAGAAACAGTAAGATGAGAAAGAAGTTCGTGAAACAAAACAAACATCGGCATTTACGGATGCTTTATTTCCAATTGAAGCATGATACATATCACCTTTACATTGGTTTTTCAAATGCCTTAGAACTAACACCAGGACGCCATGACGCTTTCCCCGGTCAAAGACCGGTACCCATTTCAGACACCTGGGTAGAGTGGGGTATTGTGCTTACAATTTTTTCCTCCTATACCCAACAGAGAAAATCGCCACAGCGCCGAGACTCGAACCCGCGTTTCCCGCACGGAGTCAGGTCTGATAGACACACGGCTATCTATGACGAGACAAGATCAAAGTTGAAGAAGAAAGTAGTAGGTGTTGAAAAAACAGGACAGCAGTGAACCGAAAAAAAGTTGGTCTGTAACAAAACAAAAACCTATGTTATTTTAACAAAAAGAAAGCCTACCTAACCTTTAGCTCAGGCCCTTACATTGTCCCCCTAGGAGCGCTAATTCCCATAGATACAATAGTTGTATCCCCCTGAGGGGAAGAAAATTTAATGCATGTGAAGATTTGAATGAAAGGCTTTTAAGAAAACGCCCTGCGAGTCAAAGCAAGGATTTTTACTCGTTCTTTGTTTTAATTAGCCCGAATATTTACCCATTTTCAGGCTTACCTCTCAATGGAGGCTGCTACCATCACTGTGGAAAATCCTATTTGAATTCAGACCTTCTAAAAAATTAGTTCAAAATTGCACTGTAAGTTTTAAATGCGTAACTGCCCCAGAACGTCAAGAAGCGCAGGTGTAACGCGAATAAAAGAAAAAAATACTTGAGATACAATTTTCCCAACCTAAGTGTTCAGTCCTTTAGAATATTAAAACTGCGAGGCTGATTCGAAAAACACGAACCATCATGGCAAAGGAGCTATGGCTTCAGAATGTCTGGTCAATTATTATTAGTTTAATTATTCCCTAATCTGAAACACCTAGCGGCAGCACGCACGATTTTTTGTCTATTACTATTTTCACTATTACTCAATCTGAAATAGTGACAGCACGCACCGAACCCTCCGTTGCCACAGCCTCAAGTAAATAAAAACAACAAAGAGCACTCAAATGTTCACTAACGCTACAACTACATAGCAGTCAGAGGCTCTGTTCAAGTCACCCAACTATTCAAACGGAATGACAAAAAAATCAGTTCAAACGCTGGTACAAAAATAGCTAATATTTCCTGCAGGACTAGATATACATAGATATATTTATATTGGTTATAATAAAGTCCAGGTCGAACGCAAACACCATTCAACCCGAGATGGAAGAGAGTTTAATGAAGTACGACGCTTAAGGAGTTCTCCTGTTAGCCTTGTTGATCGCGTCCTCGAGCTCTGCCTTGTCGAGGCGGTAGTGGTCCATGCGAACCTTCGCGTACTCCTGAAAGGGAAAATGTTTTAAAATACTTGAATGCTTTGCGAGACTGAGGAACGCACAATTATCTCCCTAACATCATCATTTTGGTAACGTCATGATTTTGGTAACGTCATGATTTTGGTAACGTCATGATTTTGGTAACGTCATGATTTTGGTAACATCATGATTTTGGTAGAATCATGATCTTAGTAGCATCATGATCTTGGTAGCATCATGATCTTGGTAGCATCATGATCTTGGTAGCATCATGATCTTGGTAGCATCATGATCTTGGTAGCATCATGATCTTGGTAGCATCATGATCTCTGTACGTCACGATCTTGGTAACATCATGATTTTGGTAACATCATGATCTTGGTAACATCATGATCTTGGTAACATCATGATTTTGGTAACATCATGATTTTGGTAACATCATGATTTTGGTAACATCATAATTTTGGTAACATCATAATTTTGGTAACATCATGATCTTGGTAACATCATGATTTTGGTAACATCGTGATCTTGGTAACATCATGATTTTGGTAACATCATGATCTTGGTAACATCATGATTTTGGTAACATCATGATCTTGGTAACATCATGATCTTGGTAACATCATGATCTTGGTAACATCATAATTTTGGTAACATCATGATCTTGGTAGCATCATGATCTTGGTAGCATCATGATCTTGGTAACATCATGATCTTGGTAGCATCATGATCTTGGTAGCATCATGATCTTGGTAGCATCATGATCTTGGTAGCATCATGATCTTGGTAACATCATGATCTTAGTAGCATCATGATCTTGGTAACATCATAATCTCTAACGTCATGATCTCTGTAACGTCATGATCTCTGTAACGTCATGATCTCTGGAACACCATAATCTCTGTAACACCACAATCTCTCGGTAACGTCACAATCTCTCGGTAACGTCACAATCTACATCTCAATAGTAACATCTCCATCACATCTACATCTCAATAGTAACATCTCCATCACATCTACATCTCAATGGTAACATCTCCATCACATCTACATCTCAATGGTAACATCTCTATCATATCTACATCTCAATGGTAACTACGAATTCTAAGACATAACGAATCTCGCATTTCTATCATCTGCTACGTGGAAGACATATGAATACGAACGATGATACACTCTCGTGAAGCTCTCACAGTTAAACTTGTTTCCAAACAGCTCAATTTCTACACTATTCCCTTCACACAACTCACGATCAGAGAAGCACTTGAGCGATCAGCAATCGTTGAACATTAGATTTTAATGTGGGAAAAATATTTTTTACGGTAATTTTGCTACTACTAACATTTTCAGATCCTGAATTTCGATATGATGAATTACGTGTTTAGGACGAGTCTAGCTGAGTATACGGTGGGAAACTGCAGATTCATGGTAGATATAATTTTCAACACCAATTCTAAAGAGAAACCGTCGAACTTCTGACAGGTTGCGTACCCATCAAAAACTCGCACATTAGAAGTCAGTGGAGCACCTTAGAAATCACGCGCCCCAGAACTGACACTCAAAGAATCCTACAAATTAAGGTGCCACCCCTCAATTAACATGTGACTGCGGCAGGTAAAACTGAAGTTCAATATTCAACTCAAATTTGAAGTCAATTGTAACAAGCAATATTGAAAATAGCAATCATAAACTGGATCTTGTCTTCATTTTGCTTTGATTAGGTCATGATGAAAATTGAGTTTGTGACTTCTGGTCCGTCAGCAGCATTATAAAAACTACCTCTAATGGAAGACGTTAAACCCTCTAATGGAAGACGTTAAACCCTCTAATGGAAGACGTTAAACCCTCTAATGGAAGACGTNCGTTCACTTACACTAGTGGAAGTAAGTGCGAGTGCCGCACTAAGCTCTAATTAAAAACATTTGAAGTCGTAGCATCAACGATTCTAGTTAAAAAAATTATGTACATGTACCACATCACTAGAGTCTTCCACACGCGGCGGCTGGCTTCAGCACACCACCACCACTCACACACCCACCCATGACGAAGGAGCACACGCGACTGATAGACTTAGTGCCGCACTTGGGCCACGGGGCCACGCTCATCTGCAAACTAGGGCAGTATTTGCTCAGATGTGCTCCAATGAATGGGCGGACGTGTGCGGACGACCGCGTGCATCTTTGGCATTCCGGGAATGCCTCGCGTGCCATTTTGGTGCGCTATTTCGCTTCTAATTGTCCCTGAACTGACTGAACAGTTTGTTGAATGCGGTACCCGCTCTATGAAGACTAGGGCTCTGCCTTCAACTCGTTAACTGCGATGGGTTAACCTGAAGTTCAATGTTTCAATTCGATTTTAAAGTCAATTGTGGAAATTAACTTCGAAAATAGCAAACACTAACTGGATCGGGCTTTCATTTAGCTTTCATTAAATATTAATAAAAAATGAGTTAGCGACTGTAGGTCGGTCGGCAGCACTATGATAATCATTCAAGTGACCACCGGTGGGTCACTTCGCAGGAAATGTGTTAATGCAATGATGTTAAATGCAGAGCAAGGGAAAATTGAATTAATTGTGGTTAAAGATTAGATAGAGTGTGAGAACTCTTTTCTACATAAACCTAGAACTCAGAACTGTGCCAGAAGCGCTTCGTTCTTCACGTGGTATACGTCAGAGATGACATGCGGGAACGCTTTTTTCTTGATACTTCACTGACAAATTTTATAGAAGCCAAGATCTGATTGCCTAAGTGAAAATTTTGAACTGTCTTATTAAGTTCAAGATTTCATTTTCCATGAGTTGCACTCGCACTTGGCGATTCTAGTCTTACAAACAGAAAAGAGAATTTTTTCATTTAGGAAGCAGAGGTTCCGGAAAATAAAATCCGAAGTTCGAACTTTTCATGCGTATACAAATGAACACTCTCTCCTTGCGAACACACCTCTGAGTAAGTATTGCTTCACAGATTAGATTAGATTATTAGTTAGTTTAAGCCTCCCTATCCGCTACAAAGGCGATCCAAAGAGGAAGGAGGAAGGCACCATTTAGTATGGAGTTTAGGGAACGTGGAATCTATGCAGAAAGGGCATAGAAACAGTAAGATGAGAAAGAAGTTTATGAAACAAGATCAAAGTTGAAGAAGAAAGTATTAGGTGTTGAAAAAACAGGACAGCAGTGAACCGAAAAAAGATGGTCCGTAACAGAACAAAATCCTATGTTATTTCAACAAAAAGGAAGCCTACCTAACACTTAGCTCGGGCCCTCACATAGTCCCCCTGGGAGCGCTAATTCCCATAGATACAATAGTTGTATCCCCCTGAGGGGGTATTGCTTCACAATTATGCTATCATTGAGGAAGGAACTCGAAAGCACTCGCCTCCATATGTCGCACAAGACGAAGCGATGAACCTGAGGCGCAATCGGCAGGGTTGTACAAATTTCCACGGTGACCGCGAGTGGCTGCATCCAATGCGAGTCTTGCGCGTGAACTGTTTGTGAGACTTGTGGTGGTGTGGAGTTAAATATTAGAGGGAGCCGTCAACACTGACAGCTGGTGTTCCTCTGCTCACCTGGCATCGCACGCACCAACTTTATTGAAGCTAACATCTAACTTTAGAGAAACTAACTTTAGTGGAACTGGCACGCAAGAAACAAACTTTTAATTTTTTCTCATTTCATTAGTCATTTCAAAGATTTGCGCAAAGAGCGCTTAGTAAAAAAGCTTTCGTTTTAACTCAAAAAAAATGGCATAGCTGACACGGGTGCTCTAAGATTAAAATACACTTGTTAAGCAGCAACTGCTGCAGCCGCAGTTGTGGCCAAGTAGGTAGACGCGATTACAAAAGAGCAGCAGGAACTGGTCTGGTCAGCTCCCAGGAAGAACAAAATTATTCTTCAAGTAAAAAGAGAAAACACAGTAGAAAGTTAGGAACTCAAAATGGCGCACGAATATAAGACATCAAGTTGCTACAACGCACCCCACAGTAGCGTCAGCTAATCCCAGAATCGCACACGAGTCCGGACGGAAACTTCGAGGCAGCGTTAAGGGGAAGCGACTGACCGCAGCCTCCCAAGATACGTAGCGGTAACTATACCAGCAGCAGAACATACTGGGAGCGGAAACAAAACAATACGAAGTAACTTGGGTCGCCGCTACGGCGAAGTAGAGATCGAGTATTTCGGAGCACTAATTTCATAATCACAAATAGTGAGCTCTCACCCAAGGTTATTCCCACTCGGTGGGTCGGTAAGCCACTTTAAGAGGTTGTTAAAAGAAAAAAAGATGAAAATAGTGGTAGAACGGTGTGCAGGCAAAAATACGTAATCAGGCAAGTAGTTCAAATTAGGGAGATGAAATAAGCCCTTTAAGGCAATATAATCTAAGCTAGATGAACTCAGGAAGAAACCGTTACAGTTTCCTCAAAGTCTCAGGAGTTCACCGTTAGCAAATAGGTTTTATAAACTTCGTGTGAAGAGATTTAATAAGTCAAGATCTCCCTTCAATGTAGTTTACTGGCGATTAGCCATTTAATTAGGTTAGAATTAATTCTTAAAGACCTGAACACAAAGATTATATCTCAAAAATAAAAAAAACGTAATTCACAACACACGCACACAAACTGAAACACAGAAAAATAGAACAGTAAGCGAGGAGAAGTAGCACATAACCTCGTGGCTACGTGGCTAAGTAGGTGGCAATAACTGGCGCTCTCCAGGTGCTGCTCAGACTGCCACTGCTCCCGCCAAAGTGTCAAATGCCCAATCTCCCTTGTGAAAAAAAAAAATCATCTGCCCACCAAACCTCTGCTCAGCTCAAGCTCCGCGGCAACAAATGACAGCGCGA
>JACJUY010008359.1:0-16438 GCA_014220935.1 Platorchestia sp. MABIK | reverse complement strand
TAGCGACGCATGGCTCTGCCCCCAAAAGCAATACGAGGAGCATGTGGGAAGAATTTTCCACACCTCATCCGTACGGACAAACTTTAATGAAAATAACATTAGTGAAGCTAACACACAACTTTAGAGAAACTAACTTTAGTGAAACTCACACGCTACTTTAGGGCATCTAACTTTAGTGAAATTGACATTCTAGGAACAAACTTTGGACAACTTACTGTAGCGACGCTAACACGAAAATTTTGGAAACTTATTTTAATGAGACTAGCACACTAGAAACTGACTTTAATGAAACTAACACTCAGGAAATAAACTTCTGTGAAACTAACAATGCACGAAGTAGCTCCAAATGGATTAACGTTTAAAAATTTGCATTTTATGCATTTTTTTGTGGTACAAACTTATGTAAAGAATCATACGAGACATCAACAGAAAGAATCGTACGAGACATCTACAGAAAGAACCCTACGAGACATTAACAGAAAGAATCATACGAGACATCAACAAAAAGAATCGTATGAGACATCAACAAAAAGAATCGTATGAGACATCAACAGAAAGAATCATACGAGACATCAACAAAAAGAATCGTATGAGACATCAACAGAAAGAATCATACGAGACATCAACAAAAAGAATCGTATGAGACATCAACAGAAAGAATCATACGAGACATCAACAGAAAGAAACAACAAAAATAATTATACGAGCCATCAACAGAAAGAATCAACAAAAAGAATCCTACGAGACATCAAGAGTTGCTGGGAAAAAACTAAAACGAAAGCAAGAACCACACGAACAATGTACATCAGTCTTCTGATCCTGTCAGATGACGTCAGTTTTTTCATTTTCTTGTGAATGTAACTCTATCTTTTAGTTGGTAATATAGGAGCATTTATCTGGCTTTCCATACACATAAAGAAATTATTATTTTTGAAATATTATTGATGAAACTTCCATCTGGGATTTTCCTTTGAATAAAGCGAAATTGGTTGAGCGAACAGTACCGTATAAGTAAATGCTGGTTGTCCAACATGGAAACGTGCTAGGTGAGTTCAGTGATATGTGATAAGTAGTTCATTTAACGTGGATTCCAAAAAAGAGCGCTCACATTTTTTTACTAGTTTGAACACAGCTCCGCAACCCGTTTTATTGGACACAAATCCCTTCTCAGCTATATTGATACCTCAATGTTCTGCTCCGTAACTGCAAAGACTCAGAAGCTAGACTCGCCGATTCTGTTTGAAATTTCATAACAGATGTAGTTGAAATTAGTTGCAGCGAATAAGGTTGATATTAGGTTTCATGTTTTTTACATCTTTGACTGGTGAACATGTAGCTTGAAGTAAGTCTTTAATTCTCTCAGTTAATAACTTTCATTGATGTTTCCAGTCCACATTATTCCATCCTGTTTTTTAGTAAATTATGTTGTTTCCCGCGGAGTTGATTGTTTTTCCCGTAGGAGCCGGATGGCGTAGAATTAACTGATGAGCATTTTGTCATTTCCGACCAACTTTCATTTTTACAGACGGTTCGAACCTCTTCTCGTGAGAAACATAATTTAATGGTAACTAACAATCCATGTCGCCTCAATCAGCAGATTGCAAAAATGTGCACAGCTCTGCGCTAATACAATGAAGATACGTGATCGTAAATTGCACTTTTTTTCGGAAGAAGTAGGAACGAGTATCATGGAATACAGGCTCGGAAAACTTAGCAAACAAACAATACTAATATTAATAATGGGAGAAATTTTCAGAACGGAAGCAAAAATGATGCGGGGGAAAAAATTCGGAGCCGCTTCTTTGGTTGACGAGATGAGTTGCACGAACGTGATAGTAATAATTTTAATGCTGTGATGAATTAATTGAAACTGACAAAATGAAGCTCACAACTCACTCATCTAAAAGGGTCGAGTGTAGGACTACGTTGCGGTGGGTGCGGCTTCCGGTCTCACAGAAAGTTTTGATCACCGGATGTACGTAGCTGTTCTTCTTTATAACTTTCTTCAAAAGTTTCTACTACTGCTGTTCATGCGAGTAAAAATTGGAAGTTATTGTAATGAAATAGACTTCTGGTCGGGGCTGGGCAGTCTCATCAGTTCGAATGTAAAATGAGGAAAGGAATCGCGCCCACACTGCGTGATCTGATTATCATTGTTCTCGCCCAAAATACCTCGCTTTTTGGAGAAAATTTTGCCTTCCGCTTACTACGTTGAGTTGTTACTAATTTCAGCTTTTACTTGATCATCTTTAATATTTCACGTTTCCTAAAATATATATTCATATTACATTTTGCATAATTTCACTGCGGAGAGAGGAAATCTAATCCTCGTTGATTGGCTACCTCTAGGCTTTGATGCATGAATAAATAGGGTTTGGAGCCTCTAAGGTATAAACTTTGATGTATAAATAAATATTTTACTTAAACGTGAAATTTTCGAATAAAACCTACAGAAGTAAAAGGAACGTTTTTTGAGCTTGAAACGCTACATATTAAATTGCGTGCTTCGTTTGTTATTAAATCAGTCCCTTCCAAACTGGTAAGAATGTTTAGGCATGTTTCTGATGATGATGTCAACGGAATACACACCTGAATACATGTATATGAATTCTTCATGATCCAGTATAGTAAATCGATACAGATTAACAATTAGACTGGGGCAAAAAACACATGCTTGTTAAGCTTAAACAAGAGTGTAACGAGTGAAGATGTCATTTTGAGTGTTGTTAAGGTTATGTCTCGTGCC
Source organism: Platorchestia sp. MABIK (assembly GCA_014220935.1). Classification (NCBI taxonomy): domain Eukaryota; kingdom Metazoa; phylum Arthropoda; class Malacostraca; order Amphipoda; family Talitridae; genus Platorchestia; species Platorchestia sp. MABIK. The sequence continues at coordinate 13,692 of JACJUY010008359.1, read as the reverse complement.
GCAATGCTGTCGGTTGTGTTGCGCGTCGTTAAACTTATTTTATGTTGCTTTTAAACTTACTTAATGTTGCCTATCGCAACGCATGTTGACGGACGCAATTCCATCAGTTTCGACTGATGTTGCCTTCAAATTAATTTGATGTTGCCTATCGCAACGCATGTTGACGGACGCAATTCCGTCGGTTTCGTTGCATATTGTTATAGTTATTCCCTGTTGCTTGCCTCAGTTCTGTAAGTTCTACTTGAACAGCCTAAGCGGTAACTAGGGTGCTCATGTCGTGAATCTTTCTCAAGTTCAACGTTCATGACCTTGCCAACACTGAGCCCCAATACTTTTATTCCTGGCTTGAGATGGCACATCCTCAGATTCTCACAGGAAGCTTTAATATTTTTCCTAACTGCTAAATGCTTGCTGTTTTTATAATGAAAATTTCATAAAACATTTATAGTTAGAGACGAGCAGACAATACGGGTAGAAGCTTACATCTCGTGTTGATGTTGACGTGTTCCTTAAACTTTGTTTTTGACAGGTAAACAATAGTTTTGCAATTACTATCATCGCGTAGAAACTAAAAATGAAGCAAACAGCTATCTCTCATATAAGAGCAATTTTTGATCATTTGTGAAGAAAAACCGACAAGAACTGAAGTTGAAGGGCAAAGAGGCTAGCTAGATAAAGATTGCAGGTTACTGAGCGACAATCTTTACTCACTGAGTAGAGATCACTCACTGAGTCATTGAGTGCTTCTAAAGCCGCAATTGCTCGCGTTTGTGTAATATTGAAGAAAAAGAAAGTAAATATTTTTGCGGCATAAATCACAACAAAAAATGGTAAATAGTGAGCACTTCCATGAGAACAGGATTAAGGTATTATTTGGATGAAAGCATAAAAGTTAAGAAGTGACGGCTCTCTACTGACGAATGAACATGAACGTACTTTTATCCAAAGCCACGCATTCCTGTGAAGTTTTGCTCACAATTCGCTGACAATCGGAGAATAGCTCCAACATTTTAGTTTTTTTGTCTTATGTACCTTCGCTCGACATCATTAATATTTTCATAATTCAGTTACAAGAAGGTAAAAGCAATGTAACTTCTTATGAATTGCATTCCACTTAATAATATGAACTCAATAAAGAAAACAATGTCATGAAATGATCAGAATATCCATTCAAATGGAACGCATGCCTCTGTTTACTAAAGTAAGATCCCTTCCAGTATTTATTTGACATCGCCTATGGGGAAATTAACATTTATTCTTCTTCAATTGAAATGCGGCTATGAAGACTACTGTACACATGTCAAGCGCCTCTCCACCGGCAGGCATGCACCACGGTAGAGGAAACAAGGTAGAGTCATTTCTTTGGGGGAAAATATACCTCCTCTTGTTCGGCTACCCAATGGAACGGATTTTTTTCAAACAAACTTAATGACGTCATCATTGCGACATGTCGTTAGGCCAATAGCGGGGCCAGATTTTGGGCTAGCAGTGTTGTCAGATTCAATATGAGCGCTGCTATTGGTTCGTTGCCATGACGTCAGCTTCGCCACACAGTCGACGAAAACAAACTACCGTGGCATGCACAGTTCCCGTCAGGGGCGGACGGACCGAACAGGTGACTGGGACGCACCGGGCCAGCCCAGAAGGCTCGCAATTGACCGCTCCTGTCAGTAGAGGGAGAGACTTGACGTAGAGTGGTGTGCGCCTTGCGACTCTGGCAAGGTGAACTGAACCGAGTTCGGAAATGAACGTTCGCCGAGCTCCAATTCAGAATTTGTGGATAGACTTGACAAAACGTGCTTGATCACATCCCAATCAGTTAAATCTGAGTAGCACCGTTAAAACCTGAAAATATTTATTCAGGGTCCTAGGCTACAGGAAGTGTCCTAACCGCGGCGAGTTTGTTTTTTGTTGTACAGCCGATTTTCCCAAACACAAATCCTTCACCAGCGTCGCTACTGTCAATATTGTCTTTTACTTCATTGGTGAGAGAAGCGTTGTATTTACAGTCTATTTTTTATTCCCGCTTGTGCATGTTCTGGGAAGCGGTTTGGCCGGCCTGTGACCTGTCCCGGTAGGCTGTGTGGAAGAAAATAACCGTTTTCAGCAACGGGAACGTGACACGGTCACCCGCCGGCCGTCACGGACTTTAATAACGCTTGCGCGTAATGTTTCCGTCTTAAATTCTTTGTGAAGAAGTTCCAATAAATGACTTTGCTGAGTTAGAGAACATTTCAGAGACATTTCTCGCCTCCTTTGCGTTTTTCATCTTCAGCAGCGGGCACGAGCAGCAGCATCAGCAGGCTGTGTAGGTGCAGCACTCACGGCCGCGCACGTGACATTGCTGGGCTGCACGTGTCGTGTACACCTGCAACTTGTGTGTTGCTGCCGTGTGTTTGTGTTGCTGGGAGTTGCTGTCTTGACTCGTGTGTTGCTGCCGTGTGTTTGTGTTACTGGGAGTTGCTGTCTTGACTTGTGTGTTGCTGCCGTGTGTTTGTGTTACTGGGAGTTGCTGCCGTGACTTGTGTGTTGCTGAGTGTGTTTGTGTTGCTGGGAGTTGCTGTCTTGACTTGTGTGTTGCTGAGTGTGTTTGTGTTGCTGGGAGTTGCTGTCTTGACTTGTGTGTTGCTGCGTGTGTTTGTGAAACAAGACCTGGAATGTAAGCAAAAAGTCTCTAAGGGCCAAACTTGTAACTCAAATATTTTGAATTTAGTGCCCGAAGCGTGAGTGTGTATGTTAGTGTGTGTGCTGTGTGATGACCGGTGTCGCAAGGGCGCTTAATTGGAGCAGCTCTGTGACCGATACGACAGTTATTTTTGTTGGTCGATGGCTCATCAATCAATCCTGAGAAATGAATTTACACCAAGATTGGGTGGTTCAGTAATTTTCCCATGTAATGTAACATTGCTGCTGATGTCATCTCCTCGCATTTTTATATTAGGACAATTTTTCGAAAGTAATTGCCAGCTATATTTATCATAAGTTAGATGTAAATATAAGGAATTGTTTTGGAAGTAGTAATTATGCGTAAATTAAAATACCTTTTGTTTTCATAGATTTGGTGTTTTTAAGGAAGATGCCAAAAACGGTTTTTCAGTAAATGAGTTCACCTTTGTTCATGTTCTGCTGTTTTAGCCCTCCGTGTCTCAAAGAAAAACATGTAAGACAGCATCCCGCAAGCAAGAGGAATATCACGTACGTGGTGTTCTCTCGATGCGGCTCCTTGGCTCTTTATTTAGCTGTTTGCAATTCCTGTATTCTAAATGCAATATTACTCACGAAGTCACACAAATTCGTCACGAGGTCACGCAAGTTCGAAATGCAATATTAGTCACGAGGTCATGCAAGCACACACAGAAAAATAGTGTACTGAGGCCGGCCGCTTGGCACGTGGCGTGTGTATGCTGTGCTCACGTTACGCAGACCTCAATGGAAGATCCTGAGCTGTATTAACACGTCAATTAAACGAAATAGAATGATTTCTAGAAAATATTACTTTCAGGATAAAAAGGAAAAGCAACGTGGCTAAGAATATCATGATAAAAACAACAATAAAATTCATCTTCAGTGCTCTGAAATACGATAAATCGAAATGTTAAAAAATTTATTATTTTCAAGAACCGGAATGCGAAAAAATCGTAATTGAGGCCTTGCTTACCCTTTTGCATTGCGCAGTTGGTGTTAATCAGAATGTCATCTCACCAAAGTATTATGAGATTATTGATATGCGAGCCTGACCCCTGGTGAGATTCATGAGCAACTTCCTGGCGATGAGTTTCGTTTCTTGATACACCCGAAGGATAACACGCTCCTGAGACAGAGAGCTCTGACTCCCAGTCACTGAGCAAGTAGTGTCCATTTCGGCGTTGAGTGTTTTATTGTATTGCATTTTCAGTGGCACTTTCATTTTGTCCGTTTCCTAAACGAGTGGCTGACATCAAAGTATGGCGTGCAGGTCTCTAGCACTTTTTGCTTTTTCCACTTCGCATTCCTTCCGCTCCGTTGGAGTTGACTGCCGCTGCTGTGATGATCCAGAGCAGCCGCAGGGACCGAAACATCTCACCTTCTTCATGCGTTTCAAAGTACGTTTTCCCCAGCTTTATTGTGTTCTTTTAATCAACTTGAAATATTTGTTATATCCTAAATTTATAATTACTGCAAGCGAAACATCTCACCTTCTCTTTGCATTTCAAATTACGTTTACCCGGTTTTATTGTGTTCTTTTAATCAACTTGAAATAGTTATTCTGCAGTATATTTATAATAACTGCAAGGCCTTGAAATCTCCGTCAATGGGATTTCGAAACATTTGGGCCCAATTTTTGGTGGAGGTATGCAACTTTTGTCGAGCTATCTGACGTAGCGGAGAAAGTTTTGGTATCGTTACTGTGGTATCGTTACTAATACTGTGGTATCGTTTCGTAATTTATATTATATTCATACGTTGCTTTCTTCATGACGACACCATGTGATTTCATTCATTTTCAGTGTCCGACTTTGTGGTTGACAGAAGATTATTCATAACCGCATCAGTGAACGAAATAAATAAATACTGAGCAAATTTGGCTGACAGAAAGTTATTGATAACCGCTTCAGTGAACGAAATAAAAAATACATAAATAAATACTGAGACTGAGCGGCGGACGATTAACATCAGTTTGTAGGTGCGCAAGGCAAGAGGAAGGATTCAGGTATTTCCTGTTGCCCCACAACTAAAGAAGGTACAACTTTTCTTTGCTAATTGCACGGTGGCCAGCAGCAGGCCAGGGACCTGCAGCTGGGTGTTCCAAAAAGGCCGACGCAGCAGTGACAGCTCCAGTCCGAACTTCTACAGCTGACATCATTAGTAAAAATTGTGTGCATGTTCCATTCTCCTAGCCACTATTCTTCGTACCTGTTCTGTTGTGATTCCAGAGCCAAGAGAAAGGCAATAGGCTTAGTGAGTTAGGCTTGTCTATCCTATGCTATAGGTGCCCTAGAAAGGACATAGGTTAACTCAGATACAGATAGGCCTTAAGGACTTGATCTTTTGTACCCACTTCGCTTCTGTTGATTTTCATGCCTTCATCGTAATGGCTTCTTTATTTTCTCTTCCTCTTCCTTCCTAACGTGCCCTTTCTATTTGCAGGCTATCCTGTGTGGGAACATGGCTAGGTTCTCCGTTTTCTCGAGTCCGTAATAAATGGTCCTTTCTCTTCGCTTTCTTGACATCGCTTTTGTTGTGGCTAGGGAGTCTTGAGTGATTCAATAAAACAGCCTATTCTGTATACGACTACAACAGGGTTTTTAGTCTCTCAATCAGATTTACGAATTATTTTTTTATTTCTCATGATTAGGTTGTTGAAACTGTTTCTACAGTAAAATTTTTACACAACATTAAAGAAATGCGATTGATTCAATGCATTTGATACTCACACGTCAATATCACGTGTGGTTTCAGTTGGAAGTTGCGTTGACTTCAGAATTATAGACTTTACCAGAGTAAAATCTCATTAGAGTGGCTCTTCTGGGCCCCGTTATGAAATTACAGAACTTCTAGAAACTAAATCTACGCGGCTTATGGATTACAAATGGAGCAGGGGCTGTCGCTGTAGTTGGGGGATTTTGAAGCAGCTCAAGTAACTCGCTGCAGTAGCTTGATATTATTTAAGGTATGTGTTACATGTCGCCTAACTCAGTGACCTCTCTAATCACTCAACAGTGACCTCTCTAATCACTCAACAGTGACCTCTCTAATCACTCAACAGTGACCTCTCTAATCACTCGACAGTGACCTCTCTAATCACTCGACAGTGACCTCTCTAATCACTCGACAGTGACCTCTCTAATCACTCGACAGTGACCTCTCTAGTCACTCAACAGTGACCTCTCTAGTCTCTCAACAGTGACCTCTCTAGTCTCTCAACAGTGACCTCTCTAGTCTCTCAACAGTGACCTCTCTAGTCTCTCAACAGTGACCTCTCTAGTCTCTCAACAGTGACCTCTCTACCTCTCGTGAGATCTACCGCCAAATATCGCCTACCTATGTGCAGTTTGAGATGTAAAAATAGAGCTTATATCGCTGAATTAAAAGTATGTAAATAAGTAATATCCATTAGTAACCTAACCTAACTCAACCTCAAGCTATAGTACTAGCTTGAGGTAGATCTCATGCTATAGTGTGGCAGGCTTCACGCTATGGCAGCACTCACAATTCTACTCTTGACCCTGTGTGTTCTGGGCGCACATTCTCTAGTTCTGAGAGCAATAGCCAACAAGTTTAAATAAATCTGTGTTGTTACGGGCGTCCTAAAATTTTTCGAACGTGTACATATCTTTGCGGATTCTCTTTGGGTTCAAACTGTTCTCAAATTTGACAGAGTTAAAATTATAGCGTTGAAAATCAACTCAAATGTTCGAGTTTGTCGGGACTGCAAAAACGCTTTGTACGAATGTATTTACATTGAAATGAGACAACATTTGCAGCCACATTATTTTAAACATTACATATTTCATAATTTCATGAACCGAACTTCGAAAGTCATCGTCAGTGAAACGCTCGTCAACAGCAGTGTGCAAACAATTAGGAATGACTGTATAAGGTTTGCAGCACACTGCACATCGCTTTTTATCTCACTAAAGAAATTCAGAGTTATTAGATGTGATTTCATTGTTTCTAGGCGTGGGCGGATGTCTTTCAGATGCTGGATATTATTGACGAATTCCCCAAATCGACTGTCACCTCAACTTACGAGATCAGATTGCCTGACGTGAACGAAGCTCCTAATCGGTGAACCAAGCTGGTGCATCCACGGGTGAATACCCTCAGAAGGATACAACTATTGTATCTATGGGAATTAGCTCTTCCAAGGGGAAAATGTGTGAGGGCCTGAGCTGAGAGCCAGGTAGGACTTTCTTTTTGTTGAAATAAAATGTTTTTTGCTAAGAACCACATTTTTTCGGTTCACTGCTGTCCTGTTTTTCAGCACCTACTACTTTCATCTTCAACTTTTATCTTGTTTTATAAACTTCTAACACAACTTACTGTTTCTACGCCCCTGCTGTATAGATTCACTTTCCTTTATCCCCATACTAAATAGTGCTTCCCTCCTTCCTCTCTTCGGAACGATTTTTTTTAGCGGTTAGGGAGGCTTAAACTAACATATAATCTGATCTAACCATAGGCGAAGTAGTGCAACCGTGTTTATGGTTCGGGTGTCTCCTCCATGGACCTCAGGCGACCGTTTGTTTGGCTCAGTTGTTCTGCCCTGTCCCCTACTGCCTTCTTATCCTGCTGGAATGCTCCCAAGTGGAGCTTTCTCTTCATATTTACCATTGCCTAACAAGAAACTTGGTCAGCTTAAGTTAGAAGTTATGCGTCTCGTATAGATTTATCATTTGATAATCAAATTTATCATGTGTCGAAAATAATGCCTCACCATTTTGTTAATACGCTTCTTGCATTGCTTGAGAAATGAAACTTGGAAGCAAGCAGCTTAAATTGGGAATTTTCCGCCCATCGTAGTTGCAGCAAATTAGTTATACGATCATCTAATAAGTAGTTCCAGTTAACGTAAAAGTGTGTGTGTGCAAGAGTCATAACGAAAGGCCTCTAAGTGCGGACGATCTTTGAGCGGAAAACGAGTAAAAGGTTGGTAAGTGTTTGTTTGATGTTCTATTGAAACCTAGCATTCTTTTGAACTTTCAGCTGCTCTTTGGAATCTCATAAACTTGTTCTTATTTCCAAGGTATGCTTCATAACCTCTTTAGTTGCGTAGTCGTGCTCGATACTGACACTGGGTCGATCTCAATTCTTTCGTTGCCTCGCAGTCTGGACTCAAGACTAGCAGTTTATGTTGTACTCCCACAGAAGGAGCTTTCCTAAAGTCTACTTCATTTATCATTCGGAAATTTTTACATCTGGCTTTGCATCACGGTGGTTTTCAAGAGAAAACCAAGCCGTTTCATGACGAAACTTTCTGTAATGTCGCTATTTTGTTCTGACTGCCAGTCCTCACCGAGTAACGTTTCTGCATTTTCTAGTATCTTCCCAAAGAGGTTCTTCCGCGTCTGACCTTGATTGTGGCCTACAGTCGCAAGATGTGCCAATTCAGTTTTGCCATAAGTTGAAGATGACGCTCTGATGAAAGCGAATCGGTGCTACTATAGCCTGAGGTATACCACCGTATGTCGCCTACCCAGGTGCAGTTTCAGATTTGCAAACTAAGGACTTATCGCTAAATTAAATGTAGTGATATCAATTAGGGATAAAAATGCAGTGGTAGACCTCACGCTATGGTGCTAGCTAGAGGTAGATCTCATGCTATAGTGTGGTAAACCTCACTCTACAGCAGCATCAGTGAATCTTTTTCGTAAGTAGTTCGAACTAAGAGCAGCTGAATTCAATCACAAGTGTTATTCTGAATTCATTCTTCCCAATATCGTAAGACTGTTTTAAATTATGTCGATATGAAACTGACCACAGAGTGAAATCGATCATAATAACTACAGTATATTTTATTTGTTGCGTGCAGTACAAGGAAGAATAAGTACGGTAAGTGCCACAGAGTTCGAGCAGTTACGGAGACAAACTTCATTAAAAATACCGCCATTTCAGTTTCATCTGAAAATACGCGCTTGAGATGTCATGGGCCGGACAGAACTGCTGTACAGTGCTGCACCTCGCTATGCCATTGAAAATATTCAGCAAGTTAATAGTACACATCCATGTTGAAAAAGTAAATAATTTTGAAGGGAGTTCCAAATTTTAAAATGGCTAATAACACTCAACCATGTTAGGAAAGGGAAATAAGTTTGAAGGGAGCGTTGGTAGACCACAGTTGAAGCGCTGCCTCACGCCTCGGTAGACCCCAGTTGTGACACCGCCTGACGCTTCGGTAGCCCCCAGTTGTGGCGCCGCCTCACGCCTCGGTAGACCCCAGTTGTAGCACCGCCTGCCTAACGTCTCGGTAGACCCCAGTTTCAGCGTCGCAGACCCTGGTTAGCCAGAGTGTCGTCATGCCGCGTTCTTGTAATTGGAGGCTCATTTTTTGCTGTCGCTGATCGTGTTTATTTTTGGTGCCAAGACCATCCGTCCTCCGTCGAGTTCTCTCCTGGAAACTGGAGCCGCAAATTGCATTTCATTTTTTGCTCTCTCGAAGTCGCGTTGTTTAAATCGTGCAAGGCTTGTTTTCGTCTTTTTTGTTCCTGACACAAGTGCCTCTTAATCAGTTTCGGCTTTGGCTATGCGATTGTCTTTAACCTTGGCTTTTTTATGTTTTGCTTTGGATTTTGCGGAAAACGAGAAATTGATGAAATTCACCAAGAGGAAGATGCGACGTGTTGAACAAAAGGTTAGGCGGGCTTTTCGTTTGTTGAAGAAGACATGTTCTTTTTATTTATCGCAGACCTTCTTTTCAGTTCGCTGCTGTCTTTCGTCAACATCCATGTTGTTTCATGAATCTCTTTCAAGGTTGCTGTATCTATGTGCAGGGTTTAAAGACATTTTGTACATGGATTCCTTGTTCACTTAATTCTATATTAAACACCCTGGGGTAAAGTATTTTTTCGCTAACTTGAAGTATTTAATGAAATGAAATTTATTTATTTTTATTTACCTTAACCCTCTAACAACCACGAGGTGTTCTTCCAAAATCAAGCTTAGCATGCTTTGTTTCTAGTCGAATTTGCATCTAATGAATTTTCTAATGTTCGCAGCCGAGAGACGATTCTTTCCTCATTGCGATGTCGATGATCAACTGATGCTGAGCCGAGTCCAGTGACGGTAATTGTAATAACGCTCATGTGAATAAAAAAATTCGACTTTGAAGGGCTTTTTTATTTTAATATTTATTATTACTCCGTCATTAAGTTCCCCAATAAACCTAGATTTACTGCCGTTAGCGTTTCAGTCAAGCATTCTCTCGTTAGCATCTATGGGTTATATAGTTTATAGGTTTTTTACCAATTGGATTTTCTAGGAATATTTCTTTTCTGATTTGTATTAAAAAGGGTAAATGTTTCGCTCATAGTGAGACACATTGAGGGTAGCGATTTCAGAGATCTAGGAAATAAAACTGGTATTAAACTTAAACCATCACACCCTTAGGCTCCCTAAAGTCCAACACTTGCTCAGATTGGTAATAAAGCAAGCGTTGTGAACAACCACTTTTCTTTGGTCTATCTGATAGGCTCTGCTAGACGCGCTCGTGATCTCCATTGATAACGATTAACTTTTCATTTGTGATCGAAATCCGAGCTCCCAACACGACGGCTGCAGTTCCCATGTGCCATTCCTTGTTCATAGAGTGACACTTCCATTGTCTTCCCCATATGTTGAGCTGCGCACCTGGCGAACGAAGCGTCATCAAGCCCACGGTAGAGGAAACAAGTTAAGTCATTTCCGTGGGGGGTGAAAATACACCTTCTCATGTTCGGCTAGCCAATAGAATGGCTTTATTTTAAACAATCCTAATAACGTCAGCAATGCGACATGTCGTTAGGCCAATAGTGGTGCCAAATTTAGGCCTAGCCGTGTTGACAGATGCAATATGAGCGCTGCTGTTGGTTCGTTGCCATGACGCCAGCATTGGCACTCGGTCGACGATGAAAAGACTTGTTCTGACCCTACCTTATTTCTTTTACCGTGATCAGAGCGCAACAATGTTTTGTCTCCTGGAGCCATCCCAGACGCGGGGACACTGCAATAAATCTGTCCGGCAGAGGCTGTTCACGTCGGGCGTCGCCGCGAGCTCTCCTAGCGCACTCTGTCTTGTGCCTCGGTGCTCCTGTGTGGTCGGACTCGAAACTAAAATAAGGTGCAAAGGCTTGTCATATTTCTGTCTTTTCATCCGTGAAGGAGGCAGCTTTAATCTGTAACCTTCCTTCTGTTAGCATAATCTGAGGCCTGAATGCGGGTTATTTCCGTTTCTCACGATTTAAATTTCCGGCTATTAAATTCTAAAGGATTAGTATACGGGTTGCACGAAAGTAAAATTCGCTTTCTCGATTTTTAAATGGAACTCAGAAGATCGACTCGGGAGCTTACGTCCGTATCATGCGCATTCAAGTGGTTGACCTAATGGCGTTGCGCGGGTTAAATTTTACCCGATTGATCATGTGTCGAAAGTCATAGTACTGAAGAAGCACAATGAAGTAGATCGTCCCGTCAGGTCATCTTTAAGCTTGGCTTAATTTTACTCACTAAACTTAGCGACTAAATGACTTTGCGCGAGTTAAATATCATCTAATTGATCCTGTATCGACAATCATGGTACTGAGGGGGAAGAGCAGTGAGGTAGATCTTTAAACTTGGCTTAATTCTACTCACTTAACTTCGCATAGTCTTAGTTACGTCAGTTTCGTGCATTTGAAGTGCGTCTAGTTTTAAGTCCACGTCTGGGTACGGGCTCCCAACTTCTGCTTTGCTGCAACTTAAGTGAATTGGATCGCCTTTTATGCAGGCATTATTCGAGGGTTTTTGTGGGACTTCGTGCATGAAAAACGGTTGATAGTTTAAAACTAGAATTTTTACGGTTTTGTCTGCCTTGTATAAAAAAGGCAGTTGCAATGCAAAAATTGCTTTTGTCTCAACAACTAAGCTCTGAATATGTACGTTAACAAGTCTTGAGCACTTGATTTTTCGATATACTTAATTGGCTTTATTTCGCATTGCGTTGAATGGCTAAAGTTGCATCAAGCTCAGAATGTATCTCTCGCGGCTTGTGTGTCGTGTGTAGGGGAATCTATACGAATTAGTGCTCCCGTGAGGAACATCTGATGTACCGAGATGAAAGTGGGACAGGCCTTTCTGCTGTTGAAAAAAAATGGACATTTTTGTTTTAGACCATTTTTCTTGGCTCACAGCTTTTTTCTCCGTACCTTTCTCTTTTTATCATCAACTTTTATTTTATCTCATAAAATTCTTTCAGTCCTGCTTTTTCTTAGAGTAGGATATGGCGTTGCTCTTTGTGCATAAATTCCTCGTTCCCTCAATTCTAAACTAATTGTCACCTTCATCATTCCTTTCCATGGCATATCTTTGTCTTGGTTGTCATGGTTAAGGAAGCTGAAACTAACTTTCATCTCATCTAAATCTGATAAAATTACCACGAAGAGGTCATGGCGTTATTGTAAATTCAGAGGGCTGTGTAATTGCTGAACTGCATGATTATGGCATCCCGTGTTGTGTGACTATCGTGTTGAATGATAATCTTGTCGTGAGATAATCGTGCCGTAAAACAATGTTGTAGCGTGAACACGGTTTCATTGATCTCGCAATATTGCGATAAATGTCATTGCCCTCAAAACAGAAGCGATTTTCTTCAAATGGTTAAGACTTACATGGTTTTTATTTTTTTAAATTGGTTTTAATTGGTTTTCTTGCACGGGTTAATTCGAAAGTATCAAATAAGCACGCGAGAAGCGTGTGTACAGAGACCACACGAGCAGGAGGACTTGCCAGAGAGAGGCTGTACTCCGCTTCGTAAAGTGAGTCCGCCATTTGTGTTCTTTTGGTTGGTCGAACTCGTGGTCTTGTCGGACGCTTTCTATGAATTATTTATTCTCGTGTGGAGCACCGCAACGTGTCCGCACGTGAGGGTGCATGTCGACACGGCGCGAGTCAAAATTTTCTCGCCGCTGATGCTTGGCTTCCTTGAATTTTCATTCAAGGAGACTTCGAGCCTGACGTGATCATGCGGCCGCCATAAAACTCCGGGCAAACTCCAGCCGAAATTTTCTGGCTTCATGCCAGAGAGTGGAGGGATCTGATGTAATATGGAGCAGGTGGATGAGAGTGGAAAATGTTCCGAAGGCGGAATTTGCAGTGAGGAGGCAGTGCCTCGTTTGTGCTGCTGGGTTGGAAACTGTTCACATGGTGGGTGCGTGCGTGCGTGTGCGTGTGTGCACGGAAAAGACGACGTCATTTTTGTAGGGGAGAGAATAAACGTTCGGGAGACAATTTGGCTTGCATCTATGACCGACCACCGACCATAGTGTTAATGATGATGAGTGTGCATAGTACGGGCCAAATGAGTTCAGAGTGGCCGGGCTGAGGTAAAACACCTGGCAGTACAGGTGCCTAACATGAATATTGTACGAAGACGAAGTGATGAATGAAAACAAATGAAGATAATTTTACGATATTTTGTAATGTTCAAAACAAAAATGAAATGTAATTTATTTTGACGATTTTCCCGACCCATAGCGTTCAATATGCTTATATGGATGTCACACGGGCGATATTTTGGCTGGTCGCTGACATCCAACAACGTACCGCAGTCCGACTAACATCGCTGTCATGTCGACTCCTACCGACCAGGACTAACATCGCCTCAGTTTAGTTAATTAAGGCATTCATTGTGAATTGTGAGGGCAGCTGACTTGATGCCTGTCTCTTGTTCGTTGAGGACTTGTGACGCTGTTTCTATTCTGTGAGATGTCAACTGGGTGAGCGGAGGCGCGATGAGATTGTAAATTGTCAGAACATTTGTTTGTTAGTCGTAATCGTAATGTTTTCAGCTGGAAAGAATTAGGAGCATTATTGTAGCGGGTGCGTTACTGTAGCGGGTGTGGTGCGGTATGTTGCTGTAGCGGGTGTGGTGTGTTACTGTAGCGAGTGTGGTGTGTCACTGTTGCGGGTGTGGTGTGTCGCTGTAGCGGGTGGGGTGTGTTGCTGTAGCGGGTGTGGTGTGTTGCTGTAGCGGGTGTGGTG
>JACJUY010008358.1:16002-35277 GCA_014220935.1 Platorchestia sp. MABIK | reverse complement strand
AACAGTTACTGTACCTGTACGCCTTTTCGAGATCATCGAAAATAATGTTCAATTTTGTTTTATTTGAAATTTATTGCTAAATTACCGTGTTTTCCCTGCTTTATTGCAGTTTCCAAATCAACATATGATGTTGTTATTTATTGTTAACCGTTCTCTTCACTATTGTTCAGAATAATTCGTCTTTCTGTGATAAATCGCAAATTTAACGAATCATTTTCTACGGAGTTCATATATTGGAGTTTTGGAACCCCAGAATCTTGGATGCCTGCATCGAGCTTCGCATGTTAAAAGTTCTCTCACCCTGGAACAGCAAATTGGACAGCAACAGTTCGCTCCTGCTCGGGCTAGGATTTCACGCGGTGTCAAATGTCCGATTCCATTGATTAGGCCTCAAAAAACGAGTCCAGCGTATGCAGGATACAGAGAGCGACTCAATAACAGCATTCAGAGGAGCGTGTTGTCCACGGTAGAGGAAAGAAGGAATGTTCACACCAGTCTTTTTTCATCGACGGTATGATTTTGCTGTCGTCACGTCAACGAACCAATAGCAGCGTTCATGTTATCTCTGGTAGCACTGCTACCTCCAAATCTGACTCCACTATTGGCCTAACGACATGGCGTTTTGGTGACGTCATAAAGTTTGTTTGAAATGAAGTTTTTCTATTGGCTAGCCAAACAAGAGGATGTGTATTTTCTCCCATTGAAATGACCCTACCTTGTTTCCTCTACCGTGGTGTGGCCTCAGGCGGGCGCTAGCGAGCGGAATCAAAGTATCCATATAAAAATAAAGTAATCCGTTAAAAATAAGGCTTGGTAGTCCGTGCCGCGCTAACGACCATTACGTGTTAGGCTTGGAATACATCGCCTTAATCCTGTGTGCCTTGGTGCTAGAAATATCCTTTAATACTCATACGATTTTACGATAAAAAAGGAAAACCAAGGTAGCCAAGAGTGTCATGTGAAAACAAACGTATAGGATTGCAAAAATTTTATCCTCAGTGCTCTGAAAAACAAATCAGAATCTTAAATTTTTTTAACTCAACTAATTTTTCCAATCAGACTGAAAATATATCCTTGTGTGTACTTCAAAAATGATTGGAAAATCGGTTCATACTTTACACGAAGTGTGACGTCGGATGTAAAGTTGCGCACCTCAGTGGTATCTCAATATCCGTGTGACCACTGCGAGCGATTGGTAGCACTGGGCTCCAGTAATTGTTTGTGAGGTGAGCACAACACTGGGAAGTCTCCTTTCGCACTGGTAATGACCTGACCATGCCATCCAACTCGTCTATAAGAAAACATTGCTTGAATGAAAATTACAATTATAAACAGGAATTTCAGAATTTTAGGTTCTACCCCATATTTGTTTGATCTTCACATTCTTGTGTTGATGTACATTTTACAAAACCGTCCGTCAATAATTGAGTTAACTTTCTTTGTTCCATTGTTGAATTAACGTTCTGAAACTTTCCATTGTTTGTTAAAATTTTTTGTGTTGTTTTGGTTTTTGATGAATTATCGTCGTTTAAATATCAGTGTTTTGTTTTCGGTTTGCTCGAAAGGATTAGTTGGAGTTGAAAAAAACATTTGCTCAAAAATATATTATAATAAGTGAGATTTCCTAGCAATCGGCCTACTTCATCTACTCATGTGCTATCATAACATTTCAGTATAAAGTAGTTTCCGGAAAATTTTTCTGCAACAATTTCGTTTACATGTTTTTGAACGATACTTGCAATCAAACTCGTCATCGGAATAAATGTATACATAAACACTGCCGATTATTATAGAAATTAATGAACACGACGCGTTTACTTGATGACTAATGCCAATAATACTTTGCAGCACTCATAGGATGGTGAAGAGTATCGTACTTTGCTAAACCAGTAAATTACAACGGTTTTAAGGTATAGGGTGATTTTTAAACGTGGTCCCTAAAAGAATACATGACAACTTCTATATTGACGAACGGATTACAAAAAACAAAGTATTTATAAAGTCCTGAAAAATACTAGTTATATTCTGACTACTTTTTGACAATAATATTCTTAATGTGCCGCCCCACTAAGTGCAGACAAATCGGTACAATTGCGCAGGCTGTTCTTTACGGCGCTGGTGAGATCAGATCCAATTCACTGGATTTCTTCCTCGATGGATGCCCTGAGCTGGTGTGGATTTGTTGGTTTTTCCTAGTAAACTCTTCCATTAAGGTTGGATCTTTATTAGGCTCTTTCCTTGCTCAGAGTAGGCAGTTGTTACGAAAATAATTTGTTTTTTGTTTAGCTTGTCATTTTTGTAGTTACGCTAAAATCGTGCGGATTTTTTAAATGAATGTGGCTTTTTGGCGAGACAGTGTATCTCGGTTACGATCGTATGCAATTAAATTAGTGTTTCCATGATTTTGTAGATATTTTTTTCATAAAATCTATTCAATTATATAAGAGTTATTACATAGTATTCCAGGCATAGTATACACGACATCGATCGTGTCATCTCTGTAAGTTAATTTAAAACTTTTTTTCCTCATTGTGCCGCTATTTTACTTTAACGTCTCGAGTAAGAACGCTGCATTATCTGCTGCGAACTGTTATTGAAAATTCGTAATTATTGAAGGAATATTTATCGTGTCGGTTGATTCTGAAACGCCTGATGAGTTTTGGTTATTTCTTTTTCAACTGTATTTTGATTAAACATAAAAACGCTTAAATTTTTCCGTGGATGGAGGTTTTGAGTCATAACCTTCATAACACTAAAACGGGCTTCATTTGTGCTTATAAAACTGCTGATAGTTTTAACTCTGAGAGTTTTAATGCTGGAAATACTCGCATCGTTAAGCTTTGCTAGGGAGGTTCCGAACTCTCACCTCCGTAGCATTAATCAAATAGGGTTGTGGGCTTCTAATATGCTGAGGTATTACCTCTGAAAAACTCAGCAACTTACTTGCTTCACCAATTTATTAAATGTTTTAAAATGGAAGAAATTTCGAAGAAATTGATTGAATTTAATTAAAAAGTTTTCGGTGTTCCGCTCCATCATCATTTCAGTAAAAAAATTGTAACAACTCAAAAATATAAGATCGAACGGCAGTGAAAAGAAACCATAATAATTACATACTTTGAGAAATGCATGGAAAAACAAAATTGAGAAAGTGTGATAGAGAACTAAAGGAATTGAACTAGCCAAGGAATTGAGATGTCTATGTTACTCAGGTTAAGTTTTTACTTTAAAAATGTGTAACGAATTTAAAATCCTGAAGTCATTCGGAGTTGAAGTTGAAACTAAAATAATTTTGTAATCGGTTGCAGGTATGAGAACATCGAATATTTCAGCATGATTGTGTACTAATTAATAAGATGGGAGAGCTATAAGAATCTCAGAACCGTTTACCACACCTGCTTAATTTCATAATTTATGATAATTATCTGGTTATTTACTTGCAAACCAGTGAACACGGCTCGTCAAAAATGACGGGATTCGACATTTTCTTTAGACAAATCTTCGAGATGTGGATGACAAACAAATATATCCATCATAATAGTACTTGCGATTAAAATATTTTTGAACTTGCGCACTGGTGAAATTTTAATCACAAATACGGTCATTAAGAATCCTAATGAGCGTTATAGAGAGACGGACTAACCAACCTAGCAACAACTGAGTGCAAATAATTATTAAATGGATATTTCGTTTTCAGTGCCATTTGGTCTTTAATTTCAGAGACGCTATGATATTTTGCTTGAAGGAGCTGGATTCTGAAATATTTTCCATTATAAATGAGCAATTTCTTCTCATCTCCAACATGCAAATGTATCATTTTACTTTTCGGATTCAGCCGTGAGTTACCAGAGCGTGTCCGTCCCACTGACTCGAAATAAAAACTATTCTTCAGATTCGAAGTAAAAAAACATTAACTGAAGACGTCAACATATTCGTCACGTTCTTTTAGAATTATCGTAAGAAATGCACATATTAATGGTTATTAATATGTGTTTTTTTAAAATAGTTCTGAGAGAAAATGACAAGTACGTTTGAGTCAAGCAACTCGGTTCTATCATTGATTGTAGAAAAATCAAAGCATTAACTGAAGATATTTGAAGTGCATCAACTATAAAAAACTTTTATTTACATTAAAGGACGAATAAATAGTAGGGTACATGAAGTAAAAGTTATCAAACATTAGAGGACGAATAAATAGTAAGGGACGTAAAGAAAAAAGTTATAAGACATTAGTGGACGAACAAATAGTAAAGAAAAAAGTTATCAAACATTATAGGACGAATAAATAGTAAGGGACGTAAATCAAAAAGTTATTAGTAGTAATTGAAGTTCTAAAATTAAGAATATCAGTGGGTCAAAAAAAACCTTCGGAGAAAAGAGAAGCCCTCCGCTAACCAGTGCAAAATTCTTGAGTGTTTATAATCGTAAATTCGAGGAAGAAATCTTTTCCTGAAAATCTTTGAAGAACATCAAAGCGACCACTGATGTAACACGAGATATTTGGCCAAAATGAAGTAAAACACAACTAAGATGACACTGAAATACCAATGATAATATAGTACCCTGTGCAACAGATGTTTTTGTCATGATAAGAAAGGAATTTAGAAGCTGGAAATTGGTACAAGGTTAGATTTCTTGAATACTGTTTAAATTGCATTGTAAGGTTCACAGACAAATTTCTATGTACAGATATTTCTCCTGTTGTTACCTAAATAAGCGAAATCAGTCGTGAAATACATCAATGCTATAGCAGGTTACAAGAAACGTGGGTGTCAACTCAAGCATTTTCAAGTAGATAAAAATGCATGATACGCACGAGACTCTTATTTCATTCTGAGCTAAAGAGCTTTACAAAGAGACGTGCGCGGGAACATTCATGTAACGATCTGATGAGCTTAGCGACTTTTTATGCCACATGCCTGAAATAAAAAACATTTTGGCTGATAGCGGCTATCTTAAAAAAATGCAACACGTTGAATGAACACCTGTTTAAAAATTTTGATGTACAGACCTAGATATTTCATTTTGCTGTTATTATTTATTATAACACACAAACAAGTTTAGTTTCTGTCAAAACATTTGGCTCATTTCGCTGAGAAAAAATGAGCGTGTATATGTGTGTTTTATACGTCATTTTGAAAATTGTGAAAAAACACCTCATTTTCGTATACAGATTTCTGTACTCAAATCAAATTGGTTTTCCAATGTGCGCCGTGCAGCGAATGCTGGTGAATTTATTCGATGTTTCCAAGCAGTACCAGGAAGAGCCCTAAGGCAATGTGAGAGAGGCTTTGTGCTAAGACAGAAGCCTAACATCAGACTTAGCCAGTATTGCAAGAAAAGCTGTTCATCCCTTTCCTGCCTTTATAATATATTTTGCTGTAAATGATGTGATACTTTGGAAACAAAATTAGATGACTATCTCCCTGGGAAGAATTTTGACTGAAAATACGACAAGATGAAGAGCCTAATATCAAATCTCTACACAAAAGGAATGATGCGAAACGATTCACCAAAACTAACTTCAGTCCACAATTACCATAAGCTGACTTAAAATAATATAAATTTTCCTGTTTGCGTTTGAGTTAATCCAAAAAATTTCAAAATTTTTGACAGGTTCATTATTATTACCCTTGAACAACCTATATTTTTACAGTTCACTTGAATTTTACAGTTTACATTGCCGTAAACACTTCATCAATTGCTTCATTTCATTTAACAGGATCATCATTCTTAAAATATTACTGGAAATTCACAAATTCGAAAATAATTTTATGGTGCATTTTTGCCCCTTATTACAGAATGGTTTAATTTCCCGTTTACATTAAACGGTTAATCCAATAAAATTTCAACATTTCCCACGAGCTCATCAGTATTTCCCATTAATAACCCATATTTTTAACAGTTTCATATGATTTTATATAACATCGCTGAATATTAATTTCGTGCAGTGTTTGAGAATGGTTTTCGTCCAAATTTTAACCGTTCCCTGTGTGTGTATAATGTTTCTCTGGCAAGATTGACATGCTCTTCAGAAGCTTGTTTAAGCCGAGTTGATGGCCTCTCAGGCTTCCCCTTGGTGAATGCGGGCTTACTCTTTGACTAATAAGTTACGCACTTCCATAAGAGCAACTTCAGAATATAAAGGACGAATAAATACGAGTACTAAGGGACGTAAAGAAAAAGTCATCAAACATTAAAGGACGAATAAATAGTAAGGTACATAAAGAAAAACGTTATCAAACACTACGGTATAGGGGTTTGGTTCGCACTCGTAGCATTTTTTCTGTAATGATGAATCGAGGCTAAAATGGTAAAGCGTGTTGTTGTGGGAGAATGCCGAGCCTTTATTTGTTTCGCAGTGGCACAGTGATTAAGGGATCGGCCTTGCATGTTGGAGACGAGGGTTCGTATCCCGGCGCTGGCGCGACGATTTTCCCCGTTGGGTACAAGGGAAAGCACAAGCACAATACCCCACTCAACCCAGGTGTCAAAAATGGGTACCGGCTTTACGGGGGAACCGTCATGGTGTCCTATATATAGTGTTAGTTATAAGACATTTGAAAAACCAATGCTCAAGATCATATGTATCAGGCGGCTTGATTGGAAATAAAGCATCCTAAGATGCCGATGTTTGTTTGTTTTTCGCTTTTCCCCTTTGTTGTTTAATGACTTATGCCTAGTGTAAATGCATTTGTTCCACCTACATTGCGTGTTTTTTTTCTCCACATTTCTGCAACTGTTATCGATTAAATTCGGCCAAGCTTGAACTTCGTGATAAATCTGACACCAATCAAAATTTTGGCACGATCGCTGTCTGAAATTTTTCCTATTGTTTACAAAGAGTGGATCCATGAGTTTCACTGTTTTTAATGAGATTTCTTGAACTGAGAAATGAATAATTAAACCCTTTGGCACGGAGCATTTTCAATGAACAAGTCTATTTCTAAATTTCTCCTTTCATGGATGGACACTGTAGGAAGAAAATTATCTCATTAACAAGGGAACTTGAACTCAAAATGAGTGGAATTCATGTCCAACAAATTATGATTTCCTTCCCTGACCCATGAAACTGGTCATCAAACCTTTGAAACTCAGGAGGCATTAGAGGCAACATCACTTTGCCCAGAATACGTTAAGAAACCATTTATTTCTGAGCAAACTTTAACAGAAATTCCTCATGATGTACAGTGAAGGCGAGCTACTCGAGAGTAGGGGCTGTTCAGAGAAAACGGCTCCGCTTTGAAGGAAAACGACCTACATTGCCGATAAATTTGAGGGCTAATTGATGCAAATTTGAATTTTTGGCTCGACCGCCACATTACCATCAGAAGCAGACGAGCAAGGGAAGTTTATCGCGGGCCGTGAGCACGCTCTTTGTCGTCTTCGAAACTTTACGCTGCGCAGACGGCGCAGCTTTCAGGTCATTATCATGCTCAAAATGCACATTAACAAATTGATGTAGAAATCTAGAGAACGACCGGACGATAAGAGTACGTCTTCGTGCTTTTCATGTTTTTTTTACAGTGTAGGTTCTTAGGACTGTATTTTTGCATTTAGATTTGTATTTTTTGCACTATGTAGTATACAGTATTTGCTTTGATAATAACGCAAAGTGCAGCCTCCAGTGCCTTTTGGAGATTCGGCCACCATGTTTACATATGAGTATGTTAGGACGTAACCATTCCGCCACGAATGAAGGAGATAGGACAAGAGTTTGTGTGAGTTACTTCGTTGACTTATAAGCAGCACACCTCGCCAGTTGTACAGCACTCCTATCAAAATCAGCAAAACATGTTGCTAAAACTTGTGGCTTGACATCGTGGTTTTTTCTTTTTTTTCTTTGTCTCTCTCTCTCAGATTGCAAGCTACCGTTTTGAATAACCGAGCTGATATTAGAGTCTCACCGCTCTCGCGTTTGTTTGCTTCACTTCTGCCAAAGCTCACGTGCATTCCAGTTTGGCCGCCAGCAGTGGCTAGGCAAACTGATCTCGAAATTTTACCCTCATGAGCTACCGCATAAAAAGATGCGATAAGTTTTACGCGGATGATCTCCGTAATTGAGCAGACGCATTTGCTACAACCTGATATTTTTCGGTTATCAGAATCATAATGCAACTAATTACCGCCACCCTACTCGGACAAATCGAACCTGTATTTTGGTTCAAATTTTATAAATAGCCGCCATTGATAGCATATTAAGCTCCCACTCAACCTTTCAAATTAATCATTGCCAAATCTCTCATTAGTGAGGAAAGCTCGTGACTCATGAGATTTTTAGGCAGCCGAATTCGCAAATCAGAGGCGGCATTTTTAAATCCTTGTCGGAAATTCAAGATTTTCGTTTCAAGTACAATATAGTTCGAGGTCAAGCGCTCGCTCAGGGGGGAAGCTGGCGCGAAAGCCTTCAATAATGCAGCGATTGTGAAATATTCGATTGACTTTGAAACATGCCATGTAATCTCCCTACGGAATCAGGGATTGAAAATTTTTCCAAGGGGAGAAAGGGCAATGGGACGAAAAGTGTCTTAAATAATGGGATTTGCAGATTAATTATTCGTTCACTACGTAAGCGCGGTTGCTACGACCGGTTTTATTGGGTTAGAAGAAGCAGAATGTAAAAGCCGTCTTTACTGCTTGATTACATTTTTATTCTTTCTAAGAATCGGGAAAATTACATTTTAACTTGTACGCCATAAGTTTAAATAAAGATAGTGATATAATTGAAATGCTATTCATTGATACTGGTATGTAAATGAGCCATTTTCTTAGTGGTACACATATGCACCATTATGCAGTCAACGTTTTAACCTCCATAAAATAGTTGAAACCGATAAATTCATGCAATTTGTTCAAAAAACAAGCTTGTTGCTGCATAAGACTTTTAATATAAGACAATATTGATAACCACCTAATCAAAGCGGCATCTGAAAACCAATTACACACGGAACGAATTATGAAACTGACGAGAGCCGTCGGGAAATTCTAATAATATGCCTTCCTAAACTTTAAAACTTGTGGCACAAAGGGAGTGCAAAATTGAAGCTCTGCATTCAAAAATTCAACATATCTATCACTTATCAAATGCAACACATTAGGTGCTACTATAGCGTGTGGTCTACGGCAATATATCGCCTACCTCGGTGCAGTTTGAGATGTTAATCGCCAAATTAAATGTATGAAATAAGCAATATCCATAAGTAACCTAACTTAACTTAACCTAACCTCACGCTATAATACTAGCTAGAGGTAGATCTCATGCCACAGTGTGGTAGACCTCGCGCGGTTGCAGTATCACACGTGGAATGCTATAGACTGCTTAAAAAAGACTTTGCTAAAAGAAAACAATCAAACCATACAGAGATCTACTCAGAAGAATTGTAGATTTTCTAGTTTTACACTTGTTAAAACATCATGCTTTGTTTGATTTATTTTCTAACCTCCATGCAGTTTGACTTCCACAGTCATTATTTTGAACGTTGCCAATTCGAGTTTATACTTCAAAGTTATTGTGCGTAGTTCCGTGTGAGTTTCCTCCACATTCACACCACTTGTTATATTTCATTTGAAAGATAACATTGGTTAGCTGGATCTATTAGTGTTCGTTAATTTGTTGTGATAGACCGACTCAAGGATTCCTATTGCGTCCAAAAGCTACAGTACACTTTTGTGAAAATGTTTATTTTGCGTGACTCAAAACTCGTATTTTGGTAAATTTTCATTTCTTTTCAGTGCAAATTTTTTTTAACGGGCTTTCATTCTCTCTAAATATTTCCAATTATATTCCAGCGCAGTACTCGATTGAGTCCAATTCCATTTGCACATTGGATCTGAATCGGAAAAACAACTCGATTGAAACTGCCCAGTTTTCTTTGAGCGGAATGAAGCAAAAGAACCAGCTGAGCTTACGGATTTCATTTGTATTCAGACTGGAAAATGATGGAAAACCGTTTGGGAAGTTCACTGTGATCATATTATGTGAAGAGTTGAATGTGAAGAATTGTGCTAAATACCCATATGGCGTTCAGTCCGAGCAGAAAAGTAAATTTGGAGAAAAAATTTTTTTTTTTAAATTAGATATAACTATTTTCAAATTAGAAAATTTTAAAAATACAATGCATTAACTTGTCTTTCATATTTTTTGTAAATGTTCGATTCTGCTCATTTGTTTCTGGATAGTAAAATGTTTTTGTTAGCCTTTACTCGGAAATCTTTCCTGCGAGCGTTATTTTGCAAAAAAATTGTAAAAAATTTTGTCATGGAGTAAAACAGCTTCCGTGAGTAGGTTACTGGGTACGCATGGATGAAAAACTAGTTTCAAGTTTTTTTTTCTGAATTTAGCTTTCATATTTTCAGGTGCAAAATCGTTTTCTTCCACGCATACTGCATCTTTTAACAATATCAACGACTGCCTTAACTCTTGTGTGAATGGACACCATCCTGCTACGCATTCTTCAGCATTATTCACAGTATTTATAATCTTTCAGTCCTCGAGTTCTGAGGTAAATATCTAAGAGAATAAACTTACCACATGATTCTCTTGACCATGTACGTTCTCAATGCTTCATATGGCTATCGTTTACTTCTTGTGATATACTCATGAATTCAGGATCACTACGTCATGAAATATTTAAAACCTAATTGGTGGTAATGCAGTTCATGTATGTATATTTTTAGAATAAACTTTTTTTTTCACAAGCCAGACCAACACCAAACACAAGCCAGACCAACACCAAACACAAGCCAGACCAACACCAAACACAAGCCAGACCAACACCAAACACAAGCCAGACCAACACCAAACACAAGCCAGACCAACACCAAACATAAGCCAGACTATCACTCATGGCAGCAAAGGCCATGACCGCCTTTCAAGATAGATCTGAACAGACAACACTGCAGGACCAGATAAGATGTTCACAACGTCTTTCAAGCGAAATAGAAGAGCAGGTCCACACGTTAACATTTCGGAGTCTAATTCCTCAACGAGAAATTCAAGTTTCTCAAGGTTTAAAAAATATTGCTCTTCTTCATTCAACTCGGATTAAACAATTTGCCGTTGGAAAGTCTCGCGTACGTGTCGGTAATGTAAGTAAGAGTTCATGAAAATAAACTGATTTCGATGTTCGTTGCACAATAAAACAAGTCCCTTTTCTTTGAACTTTTCTATTTCAAAAAATTAATTAAATGCAGGAATAAATGGAGCCACGTTAATATGACACATTTGCAGCACAATATACTTCATACGTGTCAGTTCATATTATGAACTATTCTCTCATTCTAAATAGGCTTAACAATAATTTAAGAACAAATGTACCATTTACGGTGCAAATGAAATAATAATAATAATAATAATAATAATAATACAATTCCTTGCTACCATTTACGGTGCAAATGCAACAATAATAATTATAATAATACAATGCATTGCTGTTATTTTACTTGTACCTTTAGGCGCTTACGCAAACACGAGTCAAAATCGAGAGATAAATACCTGATGCTTGTTTTTGAGCATATACATGCTCGTGCTTTGCATGCACTCACAGAACGCAACGTTAGCTTGCAAGGAATGTTCTCTGAATTAGATTAGATTAATAGTTAGTTTAAGCCGACCTATCCGCAACAAATGCGATCGAGAGGAAGGAGGGAGGCACCATTTAGTATCGAGTTAAGGGAATGCGGAATTCATGCAGAAAAGGCATAGAAACAGTAAGTTGAGAAAGAAGATTATGAAACACGATCAAAGTCAATGAAGAAAGTAGTAGGTGTCGAAAAGCAGGACAGCAGTGAACCAAAAAAAGGGGGTCCTTAAAATAACAAAAACATTTCAACAAAAAAAGGCCTACCTAACTCTCAGCTCGGGCCCTCACACATTTTCTCTCTGGGAGCGCTAATTCCCATAAATAAAATAGTTGTATCCCCCTGAGGGGAATATTTTCTGAATATTCTTGTCTGACAAATGCGCGAAAATATTTTTCAGCAAAATGAAAAAATCATCGATAAAATTAAAAAAATTGAGCCTTAAAATTGCAAAATGAATGCAGTGATTTTAAAAGTTAAGCAAAGTGAAACGAATAATGATGAGAGACAATACTTTACTTTAGGAATTTATTTCAATGCAGGCATAAATGGAGCCCCAGTATATGACACATTTGCTGCATAATATGCTGCATACACGTCAGTTCCTATTAAAAACTTTTCTTTCATTCTAAATAGGAAATATTCAATACTACGAAGTACACCGAATGCATTTTTATTTATAGATTTTACGTACCGTGGAATTTCAGTTTGCGTCGGCAATTCCACTTGAATAGTAATCAATAGGTATTTCAGCGTCATGAAATGACATGAAACTCACTGTGCATTTGTCACTAAAGCATTATTTTTAAGGTTAAACTATCTTAAAAACGCAGCATCCTTCTGAAGGCACTTTGTAATTCTTCATCTTAATTTTGCTTTCTCTCGGCATTTTCCAGACTATGTTCTCGCACCGTGAGGTCATTTCGAATAGCCCCCGCTTTACTAGGACTTAATTTCTCGTGAATTTCACTCTGAAAGTACGAGTGCCTCAAAACAGGATCGGCAAAAAAGTTTCGCAGCTCTAATTAGCCAGTCATAACTCCCTAAATCCTCGTTGATCCACGGAAAATTTTTTGTCACACTACGGCGAGCTACAGAAAGATGTTTAAAAAATTTGTCAGCATTGTCGGCTTTTACATAATTTCAGTGGTACTTGCAAAACCTCTTAGGCTGCAGATGCATTTCGTTAAACTCGTAGAGAAATGAAGTTTCTCTTCGTGTAATCGTTAGGCACTTTTACGGTAACTTTAAAATCGTTGCGTTGCTTTGATGGATTCTGCAAAATAATTTGACGAATTTACTGTTAAACACTGGTTTACGCCAAAAATTTCAAAGTTTTTGACACGATCATCATGGATTTTTTCAAAATGGTTAGGAATTTCTTTCAAAAATTCCTACCTGAGTTAATGATTCGTGTTTCGGCGCTCGGAGAGACTGATCCATTGAAGTGTTCTTTGACACTCGTAAAAAGACGATATTTATTAGTTCTTTCCTTTGTAAAATGCCTGGGCCTTCAAATCGTAATGAGATCGAATTAAAAATACAAAAAGACCAATATTTTAAAATGTGAAGAAAAACTTTTGTGTCCGTTCAATAGAAACCCATTTTGTTCCTCTCATCTTGTCGATGATCTTTTTAAAATTTCATTGAGGCCGGTCACACCTTCCGTTTTTTCAGAATTTTTTTAGAAGAAATAATCCCCGAACATTACAAACGCGCGCAAAATAACCATACCGAGGGTAAATAATTGTAATCGAAACCTTTATTTTTTAAACATCAAAATAAATATTCACGACACTTCGAATGCGACCTTCCTCAATCAAAAAAATAAAATGCTCGCCAGGAATAAAATTGTGAAAGGAAGGAAAAAGAAAGCGGTTTCCGATAGTGGCCGCTGCGATAGCATCTCTGCGTGGCCATTTTAGTGCAAATAGAACCGAGGCCTGTAACTGTCCCAGCCTGTGCTGACGGTGCAAATTTTTTGCGTCGGACTTAGCTATGATCTGTTTTGGATTTACTCCTACACTGTGGTAGATATTTGAGCTGAATTTTTCCCACGCAGAAATATGCGCTCGATTCAGAGTTACATATTTTACGACCGGATTAGCTACGATAACGCTGGATTTAGAGTTACATAGATTACGGCCGGATTTAGCTACGATATACGCTCGATTTACTCCTACACCAAGCATGGTCGGATTTAGCGCGTTGAGCGTGTAGGATTTATTCGTTAACTATCCCTTGTTTAGCAGTAGCATGTGTTAAATTTATTCAGATTAAGCGAATGGCCATCACTCAAATGTGCTGGATATATGTACATTCAAACTGGACTTGTTTTATCAATGACTAATGTTCACGACACGTTAAAAATAATGGGATTCGATAGTTTCCTTAAATGAGTCTCAAGATATGGATGACAAACAAATGTATCCATCCTAATAGTACCCGCGATTCAAATCTTCTTGTGCTTGTGCACTGGTGAAACTAGTGTCCCAGATACGGTTATTAAGTCTCTGTAAAAGCGTGACATAGAGACAGACCAACTAAGCTTGAGACAGGAAGGAATTTATTATTATTTTATTTAGGCCGAAAATTTTTTGAAACAAATTCCTATATCTTTCCTTTCAGCTAGTGATAAGTTATATTTTCTTGAAAAATAGGTTCAATTTTCACTGTCACAATCTTTTTTGGCTTGTAAACAAAAGTTAGCGCTGCCAGATTTTTCATGTAGTCTTGAACTATTGGAAATGTTCCAGACCGAAAATTAAGCAAGTTTATTAGAAAATGAGACGTTGATAATGCTTGGTCGATTGCTGATTGTTCTTTGAGGTGTTCAATATCAATATGATGGTTAAAACCCATCGATTACATTAGTTATCTTTGCCACGAGATCGTTTGATGTTAATTCTTTACATGGTGTTGGTCATCGATAATGAAAATGTAGATAATAATTTTATTTTATAAATTATTTTATCTTCCGTACAAACGAATCAAATATGCATAATTTCCACGTTGCTTACATCGAAGTAGGGTAGAACCATTAAATTTATTTTCTAATATATTGAAGCAGGTTCGCTGAATAATTTGTTCCCCATCCAAGGGAATTTACCCGAACACTCCTAAAGAAGGCTGCCGAATGAAAGCATCCAAGAATTAACTCATTACAAGGCCTAGCATGAAGTATTAGCGTACCACACGAGGACTAATAATTTATTTACAAGGGCTAATTCAAGTGCTAATTTATTTCACCGTAGTACTTGCTGATGATAAACGGAGGAATATTGTTTATAAGTGAGCATTAATAAGAGCTTACTTTCGTTCGAGTGCAGCGCATGTCACTTGAAAGCTCGAACCACAGTAAAGGAAACAAGGTAATGTCATTTTTATGGAGGACAATACACCTCTAGTTCGGCTTGCCAATAGAACGGTTTTATTTCAAACAAACTTTATGACGTCATGTCGTTAGACCAACAGTGGTTCCGGATTTGTGGCTAGCAATGTTGCCAGATGCAATTTGAGCGCTGCTACTGTTTCGTTGCCGTGACGTCAGCATTGCCACACGGTTGACGAAAAAAACACTGGTTTGACCCTACCTTGTTTCTTCTACCGTGCTTTTGCTGCTTCGTATGATTCTGAAATGCGTTTTGTTTCTGCTTTTTCTCTATTCGTATTCTGATACACGTCACGGAAGATCTCAACGTTGTAATCTGACTACAGTTGGTGGGATGTTTACGTATGCGCCCCGTTAAAAATAGCGAATAGTACGTTTCGAAGTCTGTAAACTATTTAATTAGGTTGTTAATGTGTTCAAAATTAACGAACTAATCCCCTCTAATTACCGAAATAACTGGAAGTTATTAACTGGAATCCCCAATCCAGTTATGCCAGTTAACCGGATTAACTGGAAGGTTATCTATGACACGGACTTTATTCCTCAAGAATTTTCCCTGAATTAATCTTTCAAAAATATGTATCAAACAAATTTATCACTTTTCGCGATTTTAATCTTAGATGTACATGCTTCAACCCGTATGGGCGACACGGAATGCTGATACACTCAAGGACTTGTAGCTATGATTGCCAAAACATTTGACGGTTACAGACCAAAAAAACATACAGCTGTTATCACACGAAAGCTATTATCATCAGTTTTTTTATAACGTCCAAGATTTTCAGAAAATACATGAATCATTCAAAATAAATACAACATAAGCGTTCGTTTTTAACGTAACGAAATTCATCACCGCAGCGCTGAACGTAGTTCCTATTTACCAGTCCATTCGTGCTGTCCGAAATGACATAGTAGTGTTTGAAGTTGTAACCATAATACACTGAATTGCTGTAAAGTAAATTACTTTTTAGGAGAATATCAATTAATGAAATAAATTGTAATTGAAAAGCAGAAATTTGCAGTCAACATCACGGTAGAGGTTTCCTCTACCGTGGTCAATGTGGTCAACATGAAGCGATCAGGTCACCATGCAGCTTACAAGGTGAGAGTAGCGACGAAGAGACAAATCGACCGAGAAAACAACTAAAATTGTGTGTATTATTGCAACAGAATATTTCACGCGACCGAATTTTCACATGTAAAATCAGTAGAAAAATTTCCACTTTGCAGAAAATGTTAGGGCGGAGCAACGCGAGCTTGCGTCTCACGTTACGGGCATTTTGTATTTTTGTTAAGGAAAGTTAAAAGACCACTAACTGCATTCTCAGCAAGGGTTGGATATTTTTCAAACATCAAATGAGATATGTATTTGTAAAAATGATAGATTGATAAAATCATAAACGAATTTAAAAGAAATCTTGCGAAATAAAAAGGAAATTTTCAACTTTTGATTGAAGTGAACAAATGACGGAAATTATGTCGAGTTAAAATTCATATACTATACTGACAAAACTTTAGGACAAGTTCTAAATACACCTAGTATTTTACTTAAATTGCCCTAAACTCCTACATACATAACTATTCACTGGCCCCTTTAGGGATTCATATCATACTCACATGAAGAACTTGGACCCTGAATTGCTACCAATGCTCATTTTGTGATACGACAGCCGTTTTTAACTTACTTGTCTCTGGATATATGATACCCCAATAGAGTACACAATGTCGCTTCCCACAGCTTCTTGGGCATTTACAGGGGGCGCATAAGTAACGCACCCTTTTAAAAAATTAATGATAAATAAACCATGAAAGGTATAACGATAGGGTTAATTGCAAACGATAGAGGAACTCTTAAAGTTTATTTACATGTCGTATCCTGTCTACAGATACCCTGTGTATATTGCGGTAATAAATAAGGGTGCGTTACTTATGCGCCCCCCCTGTATATGTATGACATCAAAGACTTCCTAACATTTTCGAAACACAAAGACAAAACACGGACGTCGTGCACAAAAAAATTTTCGATTCATGTGCACCCTCTGAAAATATGAACTTTTCTTTGTTGGGTGTGAATATTGTTTTCGGAATTCGTGCGCAACATATCGCTAGGTGTGGGCAGGAGGTATTCCATTGTGATCCTACAAAAGAGCATCTTTAGAAAGCCTGCATTTTCCTTCAAACCCCAGGTTGCGTTGAAAACAATACTGTTTTCAACGCAGTTTGCTCACAGAATTGCTTTCCTGCAGTGTTGTGTGTTGTGTAGAAGCCTCGAAATATCCTACCAAGCTGGAATCGGAAAAAATAAACTAATTTTTGCTGGAGTAAATGTAAGTTTACAGCTCCCGCTGCTAGAGATAAATTCAGTCCAGTAATTGGCCGGTCTGATAGGCTAAGTGCATCAGTTGGCCGATATTGGAAGGAATTTTCGGAGAGGATGTTCCGAAGAGAATTGAAAGGCATTCGTCTGAAAACTATCACAGATTTGTGACGTTTGGGCCTGCGTCTGTAGCTAGATCCTCCTCGAACGTATACAAGTTTCTCTTTTATAAAGATGTATGCTGATCTTGTTAGAATAGTTCAATTCGTTCATTTTTGCTAGATTAATTCAAAATTCTTTTTTTTGGTGAGGTGTTTTAAATAAAATCTTTAATGAAAATGGAGGTAAATGGTGAGGAAAACTTCGGGAAAACGTAAGGAAAAATCTCTCTGAAAGTCTTTGTTGATACTCTTAGCGTATACACTTAATACATTCTCATCCTAACTTCATCAAAAATATACCGGGTGTCCCACAAAAATGTCCCTGTCTTTTTAATTGATTATTTTTCTGCTTTAAATTAACATATGTGAATTTTCTTTTTTCACAATGTAGTAAATTTTGATTCCTTTTCGGATAATTTAAATTTTTGAAAATAGTTTAACAACCACTTTACAGTGATCGATTTACTGAAAAGGGTGTTTCTTAGTTCAACAATTTCACAAGTTTCACTTTAGTTTTGAGCCCAGATTTAATCAATATTTACATACTTATGACTCTCAGAAAAGCTTCAAATATTCAGAGAATGTTTGAATCTTCTGAATTAAGAATTAAAAGAATTTTCCAAAGGAAGCAATGGCCCAATTATTCAGACAATATATGGCGAATGAAAAGAATTCCCCAAAAGAATTATTGTTCACTAGAACCACGTAGCTACGCGTCACGAGTCTCTTACGTGCGTGTTCTGCACACACATAAATTATTCACGCACATCGGCGGGTAAAGTGAACCAACGCTGTGGACGTGGTCCATTAGAACGAAGTTTTAACAGCGATGCGTCGTTTTTACCTGCAGGAATTCCATAACAGACGGCCGAAACCGGCATGTGATATTTTTTTCGATGGGTAGGAATACCATTACACACACCGCAGTCGGCCTTGCTTTCATGCTGCAGAACACCATTGTGGACTAGCCGGTGTACTTCTTCAGGAAGGCAGAGGGAGGGAACCTGCCTTTTTTGCTCACCTGGGGTTCCCTAAGTTTCTCTCTACTCGCGCTGACGACCCCAAAATGTGCAAACTTTTCGTATTTAGGGATCTTCTGAGCAGTTTTGTGCGTTGACGGCGTCAATTTTTTATTTTAAGGCTGTATGTACGTGCCGATAGATGTTTGTATTATGTTAAACTTAATTATGCAAGAAGAGAATTTTCTGAAGCCCTCATGTTTGCATGCGAGGGCGCTCTACTGTGACACTCTCTGGGAGTTTAAGCAACTCCAGCCTGGCTCAAGCTTGCATGCTTCTTTGATACTACTGGTCAGAGGTCAACTTTCGCCTACTTCGACACAAAAGAGAACAATACAGGGATGACACAGAACAGAACAACACAGGGAGGACACAGAACAGAACAACACAGGGAGGACACAGAACAAAACAACACAGGGAGGACACACAACAGAACAACACAGGGAGGACACACAACAGAACAACACAGGGAGGACACAGAACAGAACAATACAGGGAGGACACAGAAAAGAACAACACAGGGAGGACACAGAACAGAACAACACAGGGAGGACACAGAACAGAACAACACAGGGAAGACACAGAACAGAACAACACAGGGAGGACACAGAACAGAACAACACAGGGAGGACACAGAACAGAACAACACAGGGAGGACACAGAACAGAACAACACAGGGAGGACACAAAACAGAACAACACAGGGAGGACACAGAACAGAACAACACAGGGAGGACACAGAACAGAACAACACAGGGAGGCCACAGAACAGAACAACAGAGGGAGGCCATAGAACAGAACAACACAG